>JAOTQG010099826.1:0-13533 GCA_025631175.1 Iris virginica
ATAGATAGTGGGTGTTTAGAAAAAGATGAAAGATAATTAATATAAATAATATTATAGGTATTAGGATGTAAGAGTAGAGGTATATAAAATTGTAGGTATGAGAATGAGAGAGAGTGGGTTGTAGGAATTGTGATATTTTATTTTTAATTTAATAGGTGTAAGAATAGGGATATGTAAAAATAGTAAGTGTGAGAGAGAAAATTTTGGTTTTTATAATAATTGTGTGAATAAGATTTTTCAGTGATTTTTGAAACTTGGTTCCATAAACCTGCCATGTGATGTTGAGTGAAAAGCTTAAAATTGTTGCTTGGATATTTTTTCCGGGCCAAATTTTTACTTGCATAATGATGATGATAGTGATGAGATTAAAAAATGATCCAATCGCAAATAAAAACAAAAAATTGAAGACTCAAGAGACAATCACTAATCGGCATATATAAACTTTTTTCATGAGGCATGTCTGTAGTGGGTAATTTTTACTGTTCAATTTGATATTAATTGAAAGGTTTTTAGACCCTGTTTCTACTGATTGTTGGTTACCTAGTCCGTTTTGAAATAATGCTGCAATTTGCATCGTTAACTCATTGGGTATGGCTGAATTTTGGCTTCCTGATACGAGGTAATTATTTTCAGACATCGTATCTGGAAATTTTGGTGGCTGCTTCGGATGTTTGGTAAGGTTGATTATCACTTGATTTTGGTTGACTTGGCTTTGGGAGAGGTATTCGGATAATGACGAATTTTTTTTGAGTCCCTATCGATCAGAAATATTGTTCTGATACCATGTTAAACATGAGTATCAAGAGATTGGTGGAATAATTGTATTTCATTTGATATATTAAACAATTGATTTACAAAACTATTTATAGTTTACAAAAAACTTTATCACTTTTTGATGCAATGAACCATCTTGGTTCATCCTCACCAACACTACATACTTTTACCTACCTCTTTCTGACGGGAGAAAACAAAAAATTAAGTGACAAAGTCAATGCATTGGACTGACAATTATTGAGATGTGATGGACTTAAAGTTTAATCCCACTTGGTACTGCCAATTGAGTTAGCGGCATGGCATAACCAGCAACCCCTCTGTTATGGTTTTACAACGAGATTGACTACCTAATTTTTTTTGTTTTTGTGTTCGAAGTTCAAAATAACTGAAAACTGAGAAGGCCCGTCAGCAAGATTATCTTATGATGATGGCCTCCACCTTAAAATCAAGCCCAAATCTCGCCGCCGCAAGATGGACGTACGATGTATTCTTGAGTTTTGCCGGAAAAGACACACGAAAAGGCTTTGTGGGCCATCTTTACCGAGCTTTGGATGAAAGAGGTGTATACACCTTCATAGACGAGCTTAGACTCCACATGGGAGATTCCATTTCCGATGTACTCCTACGCTCAATCGAAGAATCTATGATTGCTGTAATAGTCTTATCAAGGAAGTACACAGATTCATCGTGGTGCTTGGATGAGCTGGTGAAGATAATGGAATGCAAGAAATTGATGGGTCAAACAGTTATTCCAGTCTTTTACAACTTAGATCCGTCCATCGTTCGGTGGCAAAAAGGTGTAATTGCGGAAGCATTTCGGAAACACGAGATCAGGTACGAGAATGATTTGGAAAAGGTTCAAAGGTGGAGGGATGCTTTGGCCGACGTAGCAAACCTATCTGGCTGCCTTGTGCTGAATACTGTTTATGAGTAATTTTCTGACTCTCGTACGCCTATTCATTTTGGTATTTATTTCCATTCCTTTGGTCAAAAATTAAGGAAAATATTCTTGTTTTCTCAAAACTAATATACTCTCTCGTAAACACTTAAGATGTTCATTCTATTTAATGTTCATATTGATTCAAAGTGACAATTGCTATGTTATGCTGATGAGAGTATATAGAGATGTTTTCAGTGGCTTAATTTCTCCTCTATATTTCTGTATCGTTAGCAAGTTTTTAGTCTGTAACATAGTTTAAATCCCTAGGAATGTGTAGAGATGGCCCCCAAGGCTGCTAAAAGGGCGTCTTACATATAATGAATTAATCATTTTCGCATGATTACTAGTATACATAAGGTAGCCCCAATCATCCATCAACCAAAAGTGTGCTGGGATATCATCGGAAAGTCCATGTTCGCAGTCGGACCACCAGATACTAGAATTGGGGATTATTTGGCCAAATGACTGGAATTCACCGAAAAATTCCTTCCATAACATATATCTTTGATCATGTTACAAACAACTCTAATTTGATAACAAATCAATTTCAGATCTGCTGCTTTTAGGGAGAAACTGAAGCTAAAAACACTAAGGCACGGATCACGAATCGAATTAATTTGGTGATATATGGTTATATGAGGTATATGAGATATATGCAATCACGAATCCAATATGACACTCATATATCATTTATATCACCATCTAATATTATCGCTTTCCATCTACTACCCTTATATCTATACACTCTTATAAATCAATTCAAACCTATCACATCACATTCTCTCTCTTCTCTCCCCCTTTCTTTCTCTTTTCATTCTTTCTATCTCCTTTCACATCACTTTAAATTATCAATCATTTCGAGGGCAAAACAGACATTTTAAATTGAAAAGCCATATAACTCATCTAATCCATCTGATATGATGACGAGTACCATCTGCACCTATATGTTACGATATTGCATTCCTGATCCAGCCCTAAGGAAGAGGTTAGGTGTTGCAGTCTCATGAGAAGCTTTACTATGAGTCATTTAAGCCCCTATCTGTAGCATTACCAATAGTCTTTTAGATGAAAAAATCATTTTTGACAAATTCAAATTTGAGATGGTTAAGTTTGTAGCTTTTTCTACATGGTACTCCAATTTCTGCGAATAGTCTTTAGGTTATGATAAGGTTTTTAGTTTTAAATTAGAAAGAGGAGCGACAGAACATTAAACAACTCTAATTTGATAACAAATCAATTTCAGATCTGCTGCTTTTAGGGAGAAACTGAAGCTAAAAACACTAAGGCACGGATCACGAATCGAATTAATTTGGTGATATATGGTTATATGAGGTATATGAGATATATGCAATCACGAATCCAATATGACACTCATATATCATTTATATCACCATCTAATATTATCGCTTTCCATCTACTACCCTTATATCTATACACTCTTATAAATCAATTCAAACCTATCACATCACATTCTCTCTCTTCTCTCCCCCTTTCTTTCTCTTTTCATTCTTTCTATCTCCTTTCACATCACTTTAAATTATCAATCATTTCGAGGGCAAAACAGACATTTTAAATTGAAAAGCCATATAACTCATCTAATCCATCTGATATGATGACGAGTACCATCTGCACCTATATGTTACGATATTGCATTCCTGATCCAGCCCTAAGGAAGAGGTTAGGTGTTGCAGTCTCATGAGAAGCTTTACTATGAGTCATTTAAGCCCCTATCTGTAGCATTACCAATAGTCTTTTAGATGAAAAAATCATTTTTGACAAATTCAAATTTGAGATGGTTAAGTTTGTAGCTTTTTCTACATGGTACTCCAATTTCTGCGAATAGTCTTTAGGTTATGATAAGGTTTTTAGTTTTAAATTAGAAAGAGGAGCGACAGAACATTAAGATTTCTCATTGATATTTAGCTTACATAAACAGTAGAACCATATGGTATTTCTTTGAGTAGGAGGGATGCATTTTGGTTTTGGGCTAGGGGCGGAAGCTAGGTGATATGACAGGTGAAATACAAAGTTCAAGGGTTGTATGGCAGCAAACAAATTAATATCTGATTGTCGAGCTAAGACAAATCTGGGTTTGATTAGTTTACTAAATGACTAAAAAAACTTGAGCTTGATTTGTTAGCCAAATGAATAGGCACGATCTACCCAAGCTATTTTGAATGATATAATGAGCCTAAGAATCTCGAGCTTGAAATCGATCGGCAGGTTTGTTCAACCTATGAGTTGAAATTGAAGCATAAATAGTTCATGGAATATGTGGTTTACTTCAAGCCTAATTTTCAAAGCTCTACATATTACCTGTTCTCTGCTGTGAGATATCAAAGATAACTTTTTTCAGGAAGTAACAAACCGTTTGCACTGGATAGAACCATTTGTGCCTTAAACATTATCCTAAAACCAACAAATACAGATTAAAATTAGCAGCTGTAGCTAGAGAAAATGCTTATATTTCTTATTTAATGATTTGTCTTTTAAAATCACGAGGTTTCCCTTTCTGATTACAGCATGTTAATTTTTTCTCTAACTAACAGGCATGAATCGGACTGTATCATTAAAATTGTTCAAGAAATTTCCAGCAAGTGTAACAGACTTTCAAGCACTGGAGAAAATCTAGTTGGAATAGTGCCTCGTATGGAAAAAGTGAAGTTACTATTAGAGTCGGCGGCAGATGATGTCCGATTTATAGGGATTTGGGGAATGGGTGGATCCGGGAAGACAACTCTTGCTTGGGCTGTTTATAGTGAAATCTCAAACCAATTTCAAGGTACGAGCTTCATAGCAAATGTTAAGGAGGAATTAAAACGTTCCGATCTCCATTTTCTGCAGCAAAAACTTCTTTTTCAAATCCTACTAGATAAAAATATAAGCATAAGTAACAGTTTTGAAGGAACCGCACTTGTGAGCAAAAGGATGCGCTGTAAAAAGGTTCTTGTTGTTCTGGATGATGTGGATGATGACAATCAACTCTATAAATTAGCAGGGAGCAAGGATTGGTTTGGTGGGGGGAGTAGAGTGATAATAACAACTAGAGATAAGCATTTGCTGGAGATGCTGAAAGTGGATGAGATTTATTGTGCTAGTCTGTTAAATGATGATGAAGCTATTCAGCTCTTTAGTTTGTATGCGTTTCATCAAAAGAGCCCTCCTGAAGAATGGATGAATGAAACTAATCGTGTTGTTCGTTATGCCTGTGGCCTTCCGCTAGCCCTGAGAGTTTTAGGTTCTTTTTTGTGTGGTAGAACCAATATGGCCGACTGGGAAAGTGCAATAAGTAGACTGGAAGTTGAGCCTGATGATAAAATATTTGAAGCATTAAAAATCAGTTTTGATGGACTAAGTAAGATAGAGCAGAAAATATTCTTAGATATTGCATGCTTCTTTCAAGGGGCAAAGAAGTCTCGTGTAACAAGAATACTTGACACTTTTGGGCTTCGTGCGAACATTGGGATCAGCGTTCTTATCCAGAAATCTCTGGTGTCAGTTTCAAACAACAGGCTTGATATGCATGATAGGATACAAGAAATGGGTTGGCATATTGTTCGTGGAACCTCCGGAGAGCCAGGTAAATATAGCAGGTTGTGGCTTCACAATGATGTTCATCATGTCTTGACGAATGAAACGGTAAGGCACCATGCTTCAACGTTTAAAACTTAATTTCCACTATTGAAACTTCAAGTTTGCGAATCAATTATATTACATATTCCTCCATCCGTTCCAAAATAAATGTCCAATATTCCTTTTTGAGGTGTTTCAAAATAAGTGTCTACTTTAGAAACCTTTCCCTTTTGGAACTAAAAGAAACAGTCGAGGCCACGAATTCTTCATGGACCCACAACCAATTTGTATCGACACGATTATAAAGTGTAATACACTTACTGAAAACTTTGTATCAGTTACATGACACCTATTTTTAGAGAGGAAGTATTAGATTGTATATATAGTCACTATGATCTGAGATTTGATTTCATTTGATCCTAGGGAACGGATGAAGTTGAATGCATATACTTGAACTCAAGTGGGCAGAAACCCATAGCTTTTGCAGCCAGTGCTTTGAGAAAAATGAATGAACTTAGACTACTCTATTTCCGTAGTTGGCCTCGTTCTTCTTCAGGATTTGAGTTTCTTCCAGAGAAGTCAAAATGGTTTTCTAAAGCAGGCCAATATCTTCCGAGCAGATTACAATGGCTTACCTGGGATGGTTACCCTTCAGATTCGTTGCCTGAAGGTTTTCAAGCGAAGAAGCTTGTTCGGCTTGAAATGCGTTTTGGGAGCATGGTCCGACTGTGGAAAGGGAAAAAGGTAAGTGGAGAGTAATTACTATATCATCTAACATTTGTCAACTTTTTAGGGTCATATCATGATTGTGTTACAATCTTGATTGACATGCTAAGTGCCAATTGTTTCTAGTATTAATCATGAGACAGACGGGCAGTACATTTGAGTAAAAACTTTCTGTAATGTTTGAATGCTAATGTTGTCCAATGTTCATTTTTCTGTTATCGACAGAATCTTGAAAATTTACGAGTCATGGACCTTAGCCGTTCAGATAAGCTCAAAAAGATCCCAGATCTCAAGGGGGCCCCAAACCTTGAGACACTGATTCTCGACCATTGTAATAGTTTGGTGGAGGTTCACCAATCTGTAAGAGACCATGAGCGGCTCGTTACCTTAAGCTTACAGTGTTGTGAAGACCTTACGAGTCTTCCATCCCCCTTATGTATGAAATCTCTCAAGACCCTTATTCTTTCCGACTGCGAGAAGCTAAAACGTTTTCCAGAAATCATGGAGAATATGGACAATTTGTCAGAGCTTTACTTGAATGGTACATTGATAGAAGAACTATCCCCATCAATTGGGAAACTTTCTGGCCTAATCCTGATGGATCTCAGTGACTGCAAGTGTCTTACAAATCTTCCAAGCTCCATAGGTAATTTAAAGCGTCTAAGAAATCTTAATTTATCTGATTGCCGAAAACTAGAGAGATTGCCCGAGAATCTGGGAGAGATACAATCTTTAGAGGAGTTGTTCTTAAATAGTACTTCAATCAAAGAAGCACCTTCATCCATTGTACTTCTGAAGAATATCAAAACCTTGTCCACAGATGAATCTTACGAGTTGATGTTTTCATTGTTGCTGAGGTATTCTCATGCCCACAAGCTAGGTTTGGAGCTTCCTCCTTTATTAAGTTTTGGTTGTATTACAAAACTCTCTGCCAGGAATTGCCTTCTCTCTGAAGGAGATATTCCTCATGATCTCAGCCCCTTGTTTTCTTTGGAAGATTTAGATCTAAGCGGAAATTTACTCGCATCTTTGCCTGCTGGCATCTGTAAACTTCCTCGACTTAAACAACTTGACGTGACGTATTGCTTTAAGCTTAACCTGTGGCAAGGGGTTCCATCAACTATTGCTAGGTTACAAGCAGATAAAATCCGATCATTTCAAAATTTCCGAGATCTCTTCGGAAAGTGTGAATCCTTATGGAAGCTCTCGCTTGTTGATACAGTAATTCCCAATGTGGACAATCCTATTAATGAGGTGCTGCAATATCTGCTTCAGGTTAGCTTCTTTCCTCTCCGCTTGATCAATTTTGTGTTAGTGTAATATTTGTTATTATTTGATTATGTGTTTTATTGATTGAAGGGGCACCTTCTTGCAAACCATCGAGCGATTGTATTAGTCCCCGGAAACAGCATTCCAGAGTGGTTCAACCAGCAACATCCTGGGGATTACACGTGCTTCCAGCTGCCTTTGAATTGGCTTAACAACAACATCTTGGGGTTGGCTATCTGTGTTTTTCTTGGTCACACTAGTTATATTCGCCCTATTTATATGAACATACAGTTCAAGTTCATAGATGAGAGCGAAAAGCAGCAGCCAGACCCGGCAAGCACTTCAACAGAGATTCCTTTGGTAAACCAAGTGTTGGGGGGTCATATGGAAAACCAAGTGTGGTTGGGTTTCATGTCATTTGATTTCTTTCAGCGTCTATTTCCAAAAGTTAAGCCCGATGATTGGTCTAACTTTGACGGCTATCTTTCTGCAAGGTTTTCCTGCAACTTCAATGAATTTAAGATGCTAAAGTGTGCGATTCGTCCTGTTTACAAGGAAGATGTGGAACGAGTGCCCACACTCCAAAGTTCAGCAGTACTAAGTGATCATATGGGTCGGCCCTGGTTGCAGTACGAGTATGATCACAAAGATGATGAGGAGGGTTGTGAAATATACACAAAATCAAACCCCAAACTTTTGCCGGACATGGTTTATCTGGACAAAACAGGGCATAATCATGCTGCAATTCGTTGGACCTTCTGATGAAGTTCCGAAATTTTGGTTTTAAAATGACACGGAGTTTTTCAGTTAGAAGGGACACCCTGTTGCATTTTACATTGCTGTTTTGGGCAGCAATTTTCCAAAGTGGTTTATCCAGCACAGTGCTGGAAAGAGAAGTGTAATTTGCCACAAAAGATGTTTCAGAGCCTGCAACAAAGGTGTGGTTGGGTAATATCATGTCATTTGACATTTTACAATGACACAAGTGGGACAATCTCCTTAGTCGGATTTAAAATGTCATCAAGATGTAATGTAGGTATTGTGACAAAGAAATAGGAAAACATATATAATAGATAATTTTCCCCACGAAATATACTTTGGTTTTGAAGTATAATTTTCTTAGTTTTGGGACTTTTCAAACGTAGAAACAAAAGAATTTAATTGGTTCAATGACCATCATAATTAGGGTTGAGTTAGAAAATTAACTTTTAATAATATTATATTATATATTGTAATAATTAAAGTATAAAAGAAAAGAGAGGTATAAAGAGAAAATGATGAAACTCATAAAAATTAAAAAAATTAAATCATGATAAATCGATTTAGAAACCCGATCCTAAATGTGAATTTCATAGAATACAAAGACAATAATTAAAGTATTTGTGAAATACGAAATTTAAAGACACTTTAGGAAGTACGTGTATTTATATATATTATGATATATACTCTTTTTGTTTCAAAATAAGTGTTATTCTAGTAAAACATATTTGTTTCAAGTCATTTTATACTTTTGAAGGCCAAATGTGACCGAAATTTACATTTATACCCTTTATTTAAAGTCGGTTCTATCTTTACTCCATAACCGAATCACTCCTAACAAATTTTCTTTTTTCAGCTTTAAATAAAGGTAATTTCATCAACTTATTTAGTTTCCTAATTCATGTGTAAAATTTTAAAATGACACTCATTATAGAATAATAAAAAGAGTAATGTAAGTGTTATGTTGTAGGGGTGTTCATGATTCGATTTGATTCGCTTTTACGCACTTTGATTAAAATAGCAATCAAACCAATTTATTAATTTTTAAAAACTTTTAAACCATTACCATCTCAATCCTCATTTAAATTGATTAATCGAGTTTTATATTTTCGATTTGATTTGATTATTTTTTCAGTTTTAAACAAATTTTGTGAATATTTAACCTTTTAAACTAAAAATTATCACTTTTTAAAGTAAATTTGCCAATGTCTATAACTGAAATACAAAAACTACTAATTATAAGTAGCAAAAATATAAATTGATGAAGTTTTGCGAAGTTTAAATACATAATATTTTATACTACCTAGGTTAGATTGTTAGTAAATATGCGTAAATATTACATCTTCGGTTCAATTTTATTTTAGAAGATCAAAATATACCTAAAACCGCAACTAGCCCAAATTTTCGATTTTTAACATTTTAAAAACCAAACTAAATATTTGATTCGATTTTATTTTTGTCGGTTTGATTGGATTGATTCGGTTGATTGAATTATCGTTTTTTTTTTTCTGCACAGCCCTATTATATTGTCCAGTCAATTTCAGTTGTTTTTTTAAAAATTAATTTAACCAAAAAATAGAAAAAGATAACCATTCAATCCATTCAATTATATAGTGATGGTCCTCTTCAGCTGATTTTCATTCAAGCCAAACTTATGACTTGATTTATATTGAAAATTTCCTTGTTTTAAATTTTGCATAAATTTTTTGTTTATGTACTCTCCTTTCAAATGCTAACATTTTACATTGTCGATTTGGAACTACGGCAAGTTTGCAGTCAAGTTTTGCTATAGTCGCTGCACTTATTAAACTTTTGAACTTGATAGATGAGCTATTCAACTTGCACAAGATGAATTTCCAACTATAAAATGTAAAATTCGTCATTAGAGGAGTTAGATTGAAAATTTACTAGAAATCTTGTTTCATATGAGGAATTAGAAGTTCTTGTCCCAAATAACATCATATTTCCTTTCGCGTAGCTTTTAAAAATAACACGTATTTTAGACACTATTTGGAACAGAATATTCGAACTCGGTTTTAGCCGGTTAGGACTTGAATGAAAGGGTAGACAGAAAATAATGTTCAAACCATGGGGGTGAACACTGAAAGTTGACGAAATCTCAGGGGCTTAAATTACCACCGGAGCCCTTTCATTGGTCACCTTTGCGACGTGCATATGAAAGGAAAAGCACTAGATCACCACCATCCCACAAACTCTTTTTACATCCAACAGTAATACAGTAATACTCCAATCCGACGCTCCAAAACTAGTCTCAATTATTTTATCGTTCCCGTCGACAATTACAGAGAAAAAGATAGACAGAACACACACACACACACACTCATTGCACAGAAAGAGAGACGTTGGCATTGTTTGATTGCAAAGCAAAGAATCAAAAATCCCTGAAAACCAAGCAAACAAACAATCAAACCCTCTCGTAAAGTAGTAAATGAATGGTCAATTCAACGAACCAACAACTCCTCCATTTGCAGTTCCCTCAATGAAATGGATGGCGTAAACAAACACATCTCTACCACCACCACCTCCAACTACTCCCTGCAGCCGCCACCATCACAACACTGTCATCAGCTGAACCACCGCTTTCAATTACAATCATCAATTCCGTCCATTCACCCACACCCACATTTCCAACGACCATGATCACCCCCTCCCTTAAACCCCTTCTCCCAGGATCTCACTCGCAGATCCAATCTCTTTCCCTCTCTCATGGACCCTTCCACTTCTCGTCCTGCTGTAGTCATCGACAACGGTACCGGGTACGTCCACTTTCATCTCGCACACCACCAGTTCGATAAAATGCACCCAGCTGGTTTTCTTCAAATTTTCAGGTTTAACAAATTGGGTAGTTAGTTTCTCACTTTTTACTGAATTGGTTTTCTAATTTGTCAGGTTTACTAAAATGGGTTTTGCCGGTAATGTCGAGCCGTGCTTCATTCTCCCAACTGTTGTTGCCGTCAATGAGTCATTCGTTAACCAGCCTCGGACTTCGGCAAAGACTAGCAGTTGGCTCGCCCAGCACAGCGCTGGGGTGATGGCTGATCTTGATTTTTTCATAGGGGATGAAGCAATGGCCAGATCTCGATCTAGTAATACTTATAATCTTAGCTACCCGATTCGCAATGGGAAAGTTGATAATTGGGATGCCATGGAACGGTATTGGCAGCAGTGTATATTTAATTATTTGCGTTGTGATCCGGAGGATCATTACTTTTTGTTAACTGAGAGCCCGCTTACTGCGCCAGAGAGTCGTGAGTACACAGGCGAGATCATGTTTGAAACTTTCAATGTTCCGGGGCTTTATATCGCGGTGCAACCGGTGCTTGCTCTAGCTGCGGGCTACACTACTTCTAAGGTTGGTATTAATTTATATACGTCGTTTATGTGTGTATGAGTGTAATTTCTCCTGGAATCTAAGCTTGTGCTGTATTGAAATATTAAAAAAAAAAATAATGTGAAATAGCATGGTGTCATAAATCATATTAAGTTTGTTACTTTCTGTATGTTCTAAGCTGCGAAGAAAAGTCCATAATGGTTCTTTGAAGCTGCCCTTTCTCTAGTTATGAGATATGGGCAGAACTGAATTTGATGCTAGAGTAGGTTCGTTGATGGATGTCATGAAGGCTACAATACTACCATCTTTGAATCCTTATTTAAGTTAATATTGACCATAATTGGCGGAAGTTAGGGAGTCTGACTAAAAAAATCATGTTTAAAAATTGTTTCAGAACTTGATTTGCGGTCTTGAAAGAAATGGGCAACCAACCTTAACAATTCGTTTGGTAAGTGTGATGCAAGATTCAGGGAATTAGTTATCATGGATTGTAAAAGCAAACATGGAAATGAATGACTCCTCTTGAGTCCGAAATGAGCGTGTGTGGTTAATGTGAACTAAGTGATATGGTTGTCTCTTGTCATATTCGTGGGGTAATCAGTGCACATGAAAGTTTATTACATTTTTTAATCTCGTTCTCTAGCTTAACATGGTGTAGGCTTTGGGTAAGCAAAGTAAGGTCTTGTCTTTGAGTCATCCCTTTTCATTTGGTTGCTCAGTATTGTTTAGCACACACATTAGCACACTATTTAGTTCTGATGCACTTAACAGTCCATGTTAGTTTATCTCTAACCTTGCAAGCTGGGACTACAAAGAGTAAAATTTTAACGCACAGTTTTTTGGCCAATTTTCTTATAGCTTAAGCTTTTAAATGAATCGACTACTTAACAGAGCCAATCATTGATCAGAATATAGGAGACCACAAGTGTTACATTCCATATGTTCACTCTTGAAGTGAGCTTTGCTAGGGTTGTTTTTCAAAAGAAATTAAGGCATGAATATTGATTAATGGACCTATACACATACGCATTAAATAGAGTCTCTTGGTTCCATATATATGGTACTGTTGGAAGAAGCTAGCGAACACTCATGCATAGAAACTCTAGCACTAACCAGTCCAATAAAGTAAGGTTGTAAAGAAAAAGAGAAATGGAAGGGAAAAGGATAAAGACAGAGAGGAAGAAAAGTCAAGGAGATTGTGAGAGGAAAGAATCCAGATGAAGGCTTAATCAAATCAGATAACAAAAGAAAGAATGAAATGATGTCAGAAGATTTGGTATGATAAATAGTATATAGTGAAGCTTTAGAGATTAGGGGGGAGAGAGAGAGAGAGAGAGAGAGAGAGAGAGAGAGAGAGAGATTATAAGGAGCAAAAAGAGCCCGAGCGAGATGTTTAATCTAAGGGAGAAGTCGAAATATCGAAATTTCAACCTTAGTCTATGAGGTAGTTGTAAGGTGAAGTTTAATTTAAAGTTAATGGCCATTCCATATTGCGTCTTTGCCTTATTCTGAGGGTACAAAATTTTTGCTTGGTTAGTGGTCCTTAGTCGGTTGAATGATAATGATTTGCGGAAAACGTGACATTAAAAGACACATATCTCCAGATGTGTGTTACGTGTTTTGGAGCTAGCGAGTCTCACAAGCATTTTTATGCATTGCCCTATGGCTTGGAGTCTTTGGTGCAGGTACTTTGGGGTGCGAGGTGAGATTTGCATCATGCCTCGCAGTGTGGAGGATTTTTGTATGATTAGACACTTGGGTTTTGTTCGATTGAGGAATGCTTCTTTGTTGTGAGGATGTGCCCTGTTCAACCTGATGTGGAACATTTGGATTGAGAGGAATTCTTGAATTTTCAGAGATTGAGAATCTTCGCTCCCGCTTTTGTGGGAGAAGATCAATGTGCAATCTTCTCTTTGTGCTAGGAGTTTTGGCGCTTTCTAGGGCTTATCTTTGAGAGATTTGACTAGAGATTGGAGAGGTGATATGCAATAATTTGTGTACTTTTTTCTTTAGTGCTTTGTTGACTTTTTGGTGGACTTCTTGTCCGCCTTCTTTGTAACCTCTTTCTCTATCAATGATGTTCTTCTTTTATCAAAATAATAATAGTAATAGTAATAATAATAATAATAATAATAATAAT
>JAOTQG010100048.1:0-38355 GCA_025631175.1 Iris virginica
GGGTAATATATTGAAAGTATTTGATATTGATATATGATATTTGAATGTAATATTGAACATATATGTGATATGTAACATGTATTTGACCCTTAGTAAGTTATTAAGAGTCAGATCAAAAATCTTACATATCAAGTTAATTCTATTATAATATATCAAGTTTGCAAATCATTAGTCATCCTTAACTACCGACTTGAGATTTTATGTCTCAAATGGTGTTTTATCTTCTGTCACGTAATTTTTAAAAACGACATGTATCCAAAAATTTAGAATTTAAAATTCTAGGATCATCTTTAAGATGGAGTTTTAGAAAAATTGGACAGAAATTGAGATATCATTTAAGATAGAAGATTCGAACTCTTAACCACCATTAAGAGAATCTTAAGATAATTATTGATGAATTTCTTATTCAAGGGGAGGTGGGGGCTACCAATATCAATATTATTTTTTTAAAGCCTATTGTATAAGATTGATTTGAATAAGCAATGCCCACACACAATTTCGCGGATGGAGAAGTATAATAAATTAAGGGGTAGAGAAATATGTTGTACAGTTGTACCTATGATTACTTAAAAAGGGTCCACACGGTGGAACTAACATCACTAATTTAATAGTCCAAAATATTACCAAAAATAAGCATATAATCTGGTAATGAGATTGAGTCAAATATAATAACAAGTCGGGTTACGTAATAATTATATATATGTCTACTAATTATCATTTTATTTTTTTTTAATTTAAAATAAAAAAGTATGCATATATACAATCCCCCCCCCCCCCTTTTTTTTTTTTCTCTCTTACCGGCTTCTAGAGTGTTTGATCTTTTCCTTTTTCTTTTACTTGTTTTTTTGTTCTTAAAGAATTTTTTAAAGAATTCCAGCTTTTTTCAGAACAATTTGAGTAGCAAACAGGAGATAATTATAATCTAAAAATGTTGCATACTTGTATAGAAGTCTAGTGAATCTAACCATGTTTTTGAATTGTGGGTGACAGGCTGATGAGGAAGACACAAATCTACTAAAGATGCAGATTGAAACTGCCATTGCTGCTCTCAATGACCCCATAAGCCCGATGAGCACCTAAAACATTGTAATATCCCCTCTACTGTACTTACCCCAGAGAGAGAGAGAGAGAGAGAGAGAGAGAGAGAGGTTACCGTTTCTTTTCTTTTTATTTTCCATTTTTCTTTCTCATGTTTGCGGGTTTTTCAGTTGATCATTTTTGTCTAGTTGTTTTCCGTGAGGAGCAGTTTTTTCTTTTTCTCTTACACCCGTCAAGAGGAAGAGTTTCGATTAGTAAATTTCACTGAAATAAAAAGGAGTCCAGTCCTAATAGTTTTTTTCCTTCGTGCTTCCTTCTCGTATAGTATTTGATGAACTCAGAATGTATAGACTGCAAATGCTAAAGATGTCTGTCAGTACAACCCGCATCAGCCAGCGGATTGTTTAGGCGGGGGGACAACAATTTGCCCATAGTTCAGCAAAATCATATAGTACCTTCATAAATTTAAATAAAGTGTAGGACATTACATGGCTTGGACTGTTGTTTGCTCCACATAACATGTACTGTACATTGCAAACAAGACTTTAAAACAGCTATTCCTGCTCATTTGCCAAATCCTCTACATACAAAACTTACAAACAGTACAACATACAACAATAGGAACTGCTACTAATCCCTGAGTAGCTCATTAGCCAAATCCTTGTAACTGACTTTCTTTTTCTTCGCCCGCTCTGGATTCAGATCTAGAGTTGGCATTTCCCTCTTTGGTGGGATAGAGTCTGCACTTTCAGAGGTCTTCCCCTCGAGGCTTGACATCATTCCTACATCACGAATTGGGCTTCCCCTTTTCAGAACCGGATCAGCATTTCTGATGGGTTGTGTTCCAAGGCTTGGGATCATATCCAGTAACATGGCTTGAACTGGATCAACCATAATTTCCAGTTTCTCACTCCCTTGGGTATTACTTCCACTAGCCATCACAGTACTCGTATCAAGCCATTCTCCTAGTCTACTCGATGCATTACGTTCAACAAGACTACCCCTTACAGATGGCTCGGAATCTTCCCCTCTAGCCTCTTCAAATTCACGACTCCTTTGTTCTACTTTTCCAAGGTTTCTTCCATCATTGTTTCCTTCATGTTCAGTAGCTTTTGGCTTACCAGCATCGTCCTCATCCAAGGAAATGTTCGAATCTGATTCATTTCCATGCAGTTTTGCAGGCTTGCTTGCGATTCTCCTCCTTGCTCTTTGGGGTCGTTTCAAACCAGTATTTCCTTTATTAGGCCCAGGACTCTTGTGCTTAACTTCCTCAAGGGTCTCGTGATTGCTCCTTCCGTATTCAGCCTCTTGTTGAACGGTGTTATCACCTGAGGAAATGTTCACATCTGATTCATTCTCATATATTTTTGCAGCCTTGTTTCCAATTCTCGTTCTTGTTCTGCGAGGCTGATTAGATCTCGTTTTTCCTTTATTAGTCTGAGCGCTAGCCGGTCTTCCTCTTTTCCTCTTTCCCTCCGGCTTGGGTGATGATGTACTTCTTGGGTTAACTGATGTAATTTTCCTCCCTCTATCTTCAACATCTTTATTAGAATATGGGGATAGATTCGGATTTTCCGCATTATTCAAACTAGAACCGTCTTCTTGATTAGAACCATGTTTACTACAAAAAAGTGTTAGGGGGAGGGACACGTTTAGGTAAATGAACACTCCTGTTCCGTATTGAAATATGTTATTATTCCTGAAAAGGAAGTGATTTGAGGCTACATGCAAGGGCATGACGGTATCCACAAGAGCTAGAGAAACCTACCACTCTTCACTGGTTGAATCCTCCAGCCCATCGGGCTTTAAGCTGTATGCTTCCTCTTGCAGTCTCTGCTCCCTCTCAAAGCAGTCTTCCAGCCACTGGGACCCAACAACATGCAACCGTTTCTTACGTAAAAGATGCTTCACCGGTGATTCTAATCTGCACAAAGGATAAAATACAAACATGGACTTCGCTTTCAAGTTTCAATATTGAAACCATCAATTTATGAATCCGGATGGAGTGAATTGATTATTGACCCTTTCTTGCAGAACTATTTCACAGAAGGGGGAACCGCAGGACGAATAGGATATGTTATTCAACCAAACAAACAACACCACAGCCTTACATATGAAATGACTATTTAAACACAGAAGAGACTATAATGAGTAATTAAAAAGAGGTGTGCCCCTCCTACTTTCCCAGGACAGTCCTCTCACTAGTCAAGCCCTTTTCTTGCTAAATTTACTTTCATTTGGAAATTAAGACTCAAGATTTAAGTGAATAGCAGCCAAATCAAGATGAGGGAGTGCAAACGTATTCCAACATGAAACACTGCTCATATTCAACCATGACATCACTTTAGGTTAGACTTGACAAACTGTACAAGTTGGATTGTATATTTGTATGCGCAACAACACATTTCCGTAGCCAAATCTCCCCAAAAGATCTGCCACCTTCTAGCACTTACTTCGTAGTTAACAAAATGTATCCATACAAGATTTGATAAAGCTAGATTATCTTTTTTCTAACTTACGGCTGAACCAGTATCGTCCCATGCAGAGACAGTAGAATCCATTCCCTAGGAACTGTCCACTCAAAAGTCAACAGAGACAGTAGAATCCATTCCCTAGGAACTGTCCACTCAAAAGTCAACGTTGTTATTATCTTTTCTTTTTCTAATACAGCTTCCTTTGCTTTCTCATCCGAGGTTTATGTTTTAGGTTCATTAGAAAAGCTTTGTTAATGATCTCTTTTAATATTGCTCAGTATTCATGACGTGGAAAGGCAAAAACTGCAACCTCCTTCATCCTTAGAAAGTGTCTCAGCTCCAAATGAGTTCATCAGCATGCACAAGGCATCCATCAAATAGCTCTTGTTCATTGTTTTTAAGCTGCCAAGATTGCTTATTCTGCAATAATATTACAAGGGTTCTGCTAACATATGTCTGAAGTATTCATACAGTAGCTTTTGTCATCAAAACAAAATATTCCACTAGGATAGTTGTTGGGGCAAAAATTACTAAATGTGGAGGCTTAACATGGACCTACGGCATGTGTTACATAGAGTAACAGTTTAAACAGAGAAATGGTACCCAACGAGAGCACAAGAAATTATGCAAATTGTGAGAAGGTTTTGAGCAAGCAGAGGATCCACTTATGTTTATCTATTTCTAATTTAAAAAATTCATTTTACATTGGTAGACATCTGCTAGCAGTCCACATTTACAGTAGAGGTGTTCCATATGTATTCCAAATGTTTGGGCATAAACCTCTTGTACCCAACAGCTAACCACAACTCAGTGTATAGTGTATATAGCAGTATACTTCAACTTCACCACATCCAATAAATATTACTACTCCATAGTAATTTTTACTCCCTCCCTCCCAAAGTGAGTTTCCATTTTTGATTTTTTTTTTTTTTGTCAGCTTTATTAAATTTTGATTATTAAATTTTACTTATAAGAGTTGTTATTGATAGTGTACTCAATATTCTTCCGACGATTAAATTCTAGAATTTAAAACATAAAAACTACAGTACTTGTTAAATAGCAATTTCATAATGTCTTAGGTTGACTTTTTAATATGGAAATAGGATACTCATTTTGAGACAGAAAGAGTACTTATTATCGTACTATTATTGGCCATAGGCCCATAAGATTTGATAGTGGTAGTGACATCACAATTACCAATTACAAAAATCTGTCGGTAACAGCATGGTGCACCATGCCAATCAATTTGCCATTGCAGTTACTAAGGCAGTGAAGAGGATGAATCAAAGACAATATGATTTACTAAATCACAAAGTGGGGATTTAATTGTCATTGGAGGAGGAAAACTCAATTAGCAAATTAACCCCAAAAAGAATATGTTTCATGACAGCTTTGGATGAGAGAATTCGAAGCAGTTACTTAAATATAAGTTTGAGTTTCATCTCCGTAAATACCGCTCGTTCATAGATAATCAACCTAAATATTTAATATAGTTTGTGTCCTAGTAACTTACCTTGTCGATAAACCTTCAAAATCCAAATTGATTCCTGGTATGGACATAACAACCAAATGGGTGGCATCAAAAAGATTGTCGCTGACTTTGCCACCGCCTGAGGAGACTTCAAGCTTCATTCTCCTTCGTGAAAGTTCCAGGACAGCTTTCCAGTCCGAATTGCTGCAGGTAAAAGTACAGAATTTATTCTCTTATTTAAGCATCTCATAAGATGAACAAGAGAAAGCACCACAAAAACAATAAAAAAGAATATGGAGACCATTAGAGAACGCTTACAGGTTGTGAGCTGGCAGGTAAAAGTATATGCAGCAAGCATGAAAGCGAGACCACTTATCCTTGGGACAGAACTTCTTCTTATAAAAATCTAAGGTTTTGGAATCTTCCGGTCTATCGATGCTGCTTAAGAGCTTTGAAGGAAACATAACTTTCAGTAGCAAATCTCACAAGAAGCAAAAGTAAATCACAAGAACTTTGTTCAGAGAAAATCTACCATACACATCCAGAAAAACACGCTAATAAGAAAGTATTTAAACAAAAGAAATGGTGATAGTAGCAGGATGTATCTGACAATAGGTACTGGAAAGCTAATAAGAAATTATTCAAATTTCAAACAAAAGAAATGGTGCAGTAGCCGGATGTTTCCGACAATTTGTACTGGAAAACGATTGTGCACGCATGAATGTTATTCTTTTTCTCAATCCAGATAAATCTTCATTTTCCGTACTTTCAGAGTTAAGCATCAAAATATACTGAACTACAAGATAGTGCTTTTGATGATGACCGCGATCTTTATTAATATAACACACTCTCCACCCCAAAATGAGTACCCTATTATTGGGTTTTTCATTATAATTTAGAAAATTGACCTAAGCAGTTTTAGTAGTACATAGAACTACCCATAGGGTCCACATTATACCATTGCAAGTTCACAGTGATACATAATAGTTGGCATAGGAGAATTTGGAAACGGAATACTTCTCTAGGGTCACAGGGGGATTGAATTTATTATGTGTTACAAAGCATATGTTTAGTCTATTTGGCAGTTGATTAAGAACATGTGAAAGTCTTAATTCTTTACATTGTAGTCAAATTATATCTTTGCTGATCAATTACCTTCTTCATTAAACATAAAATACGTACCAAGAAATTCTGAACCATTTCATTTTATTAATTGATGATACTGCAATACTAAAATCAATAATGTTTCAAAAGGTATGACTTTAATAACTTGGGCAAATAAATAATCCTCAATGCTTCTATTATAAACATGAACATAAATTAGTCATGCGAGCAAATCCAAGTCTACAATACAATTTCACAGATGCCTACAGTTAATGCAAGTATAATTTTTGCAAGAATACAACAAAAACAACATCAGCTTATTGGTAAAGACAGGTCTTATAGACCACCCCAAACCTAGTTCCACTCCTCCCTTGTTTTAACTGAAGTCATGCTGAATGCTGATTTTTTTTATCTCATTTTCTTTTCATTGAGCATAATATCCTACGTCTAACAGCTTCTAACATATCCTTAACTTCCCTGGTCGTTGAATACCTACCATGCATAATGGTCATTTCACGAATAAATGTTAATGGTCTATTACATTCACATTGCCTTGTTCGCTACCCACAAAAGGTCAAAAACAGAGACAGTTGTCCATGCTATTAAGGTCTGATCTTTCATACCTCGAAATCAATGAAAACCCCCTGGGGTTCTACCAATACACTCACCCTCTATAGAAAAACTAATAACAACTGTGATGCAAATTTGGCGATAAGTTACATGATGAAGATGACAATGTCTTCATGATGAATGAATGCTCCTACAAAGAATTACCTGTTTGAGGTCAGCGACATCAATATTACAGTAGTAGGAGTCTGAATATTCATCGATCTCTTCCTGTAACTTCTTCTTTGAAGAGTCCGAAAGGATGAGGAAATACCTGAGACGTGAAAGAGAAAATGGAGGAATGTGTAAGGCTGAATATATGCACAGCAAAATAATAGGTTTGCATAATTACACTAACTTGGGCTGTAATGGGAGAAGCTTCTTTTGTGAACAGCAATCAAGGAGCCAAGAGACATGTATAATATCCCCATGCCGCTTTGCTGCTTGAAACTTAATCCCTGCCATAGTTCTCCACATTAAGAAAACTACTTCATGGAAAAAGAAAGGGCATATGCATGTCGAAATCAACAATTCCAAGAATGGATAAGAGAGAGAGCCACCTTTGCATTCTGCTGCAACACAGTGAGTAACTGAATTATTCAAATTCATGGAAAAAGAACCCCCATTCTCTGCAACCATTCTGTGCAGCGTATCCAAAGAATGTGTTGAAGGTACATTGGCCAAGTCTATGAATGTTATGTTATGGAAGGCAATGAACTATAAAAGCTTGAGGATTTCATTACTAACCAAGTCAAGACAAATTTAGAAATAATGGATAAAAACAGACAAAATATTACCTGTGTAAAATTAGAGAATGAAACATTTAACCCTCTAAATGGGCAATGTTTATTCAACATTTATGTATGGGAGAAAATATATGTGCAGATTTAGCCGGTAGGGGGGGGGGGCGGAGGAAAGAAAGGGAGGGGTTTACAGGTCTTCTGATAATCTAGGTATAATGCAGAGATAGTTGATATGTCCCCCTATCATCACCACCACAAAGAAAAATGAAGATGTGCAAAATAAGAGACGCAATTGCAACAACAAAACTTTAACGACCCCTTCTGCTACTATCTCCCACAATGGGTTGGAGGGAAATGAAACATTCAAATCACAGACTAAAGTTCGATCGGGTGACTTCACAGGAAGAGATCAAGACAGAATTCTTAAAATCACCTAAATACATATATGATAGGTAATCCCAATGCACTAAGCATGGTCGACACTACTACCATTTTCTGACTAATAGGTCAGTGACAGGCTTTATACTTGCAACAGCCAAAGAGGCCAAAACATCGAATTGCTCCTTACTGCAACTGTGGTACAGCTTTCCCACAAGCCAAGTGGCTTAAGCCACTTTATTACCCAGGAAAATTAACCAATATGATACAAAAGGCCAATCCAAGAGCTAACACAAGTTACACAACAAGTAACTAAAATCTGCAGTTCCTATGGACAACATCAATGGCTTAACAATTACACATTGTCATGTACAGGCCACAAAAGGAAAAAGAAAAAAGTGGTGGCTGATGCCTTTAAGAAACAAGAATTCAGCGTGACACGCTCAAATGGGTTGGCTGTAGCTATGAATACATAGCTAGGCTATTGACCTCACTAACATATACTTGTCATGGCAAAAGCAGGTACTGTGTCATAACGGATGAAAATGTACTTCATCCATTCAATAGTGACAGTCCCTCTATATATAAAGTACAAATTTTTAAGATTGAAGTACTAGAGGGTTACTCAAATATCAAACTTCCACCTTATTTTTAGTATATGCGGGGCAATTTTCAGAAAACCAGATGGAGCTTTTCAGCTTAAATTTTTTACATATAAATTACATTTTTAGAACATTTCCAGGCAAAAAGTAACCAAAGCAGATGATATTTATTATAAATAATTGGTGAAAGGATACAAAACATCATGCTTTTAAATATTAAGGTTTCACCCTTAATACAAGAAACGTCCGTTTGTAGGAAATGAGAAGGAACAACAGAAACACCCTGCTTTTCTTCCCTTCTCGAAGATTTCAAGCGTTTCGGTTTATCATACTGTGGAACTCCATTATCACCCTCCCTCTGCATTGTTCCATTGCTTGAATGCACCAATTCTACAAAAGCTGTAAGCGGAAGAATAATAAAATCAAAACATTACGATAAGGTATAACTCTTATGTTTCACCAAAATAAATCAATCTATAACAATGGTAACAAAGAGAAGCAAACACCACAGAAAATAGAGGGTACTGGAGTTAAACTGCAAGACAGGCCCAAAAACAACTTTGTAGACTAACATTGTACATCGAGGCACTCATGCCATGGCTTATCATATCTCGCTCGGTCAATACGTGGAAATCTCAAGCTGTATGGTGCAGCAAATACCTGGGATATTGAAAAAAAAAAAACAAAGGAACCTCACATCGCTGAATTAGATGATTTTATGAAGCGACGTATCAAGTAGCTAAAACATCGTAAAATTCTAAAGTTGTACCTCAGACCTAATTGTACGAATATCACTGGTAATAGAGAGTATAATCGACCTGCACTTATGCAATGAAGAAGCGGAAGCGAGTGAGATACAATATTTATAATAAACTTTACATTTCATGGACTTAAGTGTAAAAGTTGCTTACTTTTCAGGGCTGTCAACCCAAACATCTGGTCTCTCTTTGGAGTTATTGGTAACCTCATAACAGCTAGGTGCAGATTTCTTTGGATATTCATTTTTCCTGCAAAAACTTATGTTAGTGCACATACATGATAGATATAGAATCTCTGGATAAAGCAAATAAAAAATGCCTACAAGACATGACACTGCTAAATTTGCAGTCAGAATGGAACACCTTGTATAGGTTTTCAGCCACAGACTGATGTCAAATTTACTATGCCTTAATTCATTTACTATATGTTGGCAAAGCTGGCAGATAAAACATCCAGTCATGCAAATTAACTTGGGTCCAAATGAGTAATAAGGAAATATCTTATTGCCAGAGATATCTTAGCTAACCCTGGTCAATTGAGCCTCTATCTCAAGTATCAACAAAGCAACAATAATGTATAAAGAAAGTTCATTGTCTAGGACCTAAAGTATGGCTTTAATTTATTTACAACGGCATCAAGCTCCTCATCAGAAAGTCCTGTACCAACTCTGCAGAAAGAAATGAACCTGCAACACAATCATTAAACCATCAATCACAATCATTTACAGCCCTCGAGTACATAAAACCAGCTTTAACCAAAATAAAGATATTAACAATTTTAAAAATTAAATATCAAAAAGTATGTTTTCGGAAAGAGAAAGGGAAGGGAGAGACAACCATCATGCACACCCACACCTAAATGCATGCTATCTTTTCATTAACCAAAATGACAGCACACCTAAATGCATGCTATCTTTTCTTTATCTAAGTCGGATCAAAAGCTAACGTATATCATATACGTTCATGGATCAAGAAAGTGGAGACATGTGTCATTTGTTATATCTAAGAATTCCATTCAAGAATCATGTAAGGGACAATTTAATGAACTAATAAGTTCACACTGCTATGCAGGATTAAGTCTGAGATCAATCCTCCAAGTGAGAGGGTTCCCACCGCACATCTTTTTGAAAAGAAAGTCAAGTAGGAATTACAGGAACATAAACGAAAAATCTGCAGTTAGTCCTTGATAAGTAAAGGCATCATTCATGAAAATATTACCGCCTGGGATATGTACTTGAGGCTGAACGCTCAGCAAGACCCACCAGAAATTGGGCAACCTCCAATTGAGAGGAGTCCTTGAGTCAATCTTAATGCAGCGACTAAAATGAGAAGATCCATAATTAGACAAGGCCAGAATCCTTACCTCCCCTCCACGGCGTCCAGAACCATAATATCCTCCTACACACGTATTCAGATTTCAAATTAAACTTGTACTGAACGCAGCTTAGATTAATTAGACTGCTTATGAGAACAGTAACAAGACCAGAATAATCACTAACCTATTATTAGAACATCTAAATCAGAGCCAGCTCTAATGTAATCAGGCTTCAACTTCATCCACTTGGCACTACGATCACTTGGTTCCCATTTGGAACCAAGGTCCTTCAAAACGATTCCTTCATCTCTATAGTGAGAAGAGAGAAAATATTCAGGTAGGAAAGTGACTATGAGTTTACGACTACTTGCTCTGTCCCAGATTTTAGACCACCACCAAACAGGAACTAAATATAGTTATGCAAAGACAAGACTATCACTCTGAAATCAATCATGTACTGAGCCATAAATGGTTAAAGATTACACTCTGTTCATTCAATGACTAATGACATACTAATCTATTCATAGAAATATATCATTTCTTTTAATAGGCTGCAGGACCATTCATTTGTCAAAGAGAACTAAGACTCTGAAGTAGCAAGTTATGACTCATTTATGACAGCGTCTTTTCTAAAGCAATATAGCCTAGAGACATTAATCGTCGTGAGTGCACAATTGATCTGTAAAAATCTGTAGCAAAATTCTTTCGACAACCACATTTGTAAACATGATAATATATGTGTGTGTGTGTGTGTGCGCGCAAAAAATCATATTCCCATTAAGTATGAACATAATGATCGTTAGAATCGCCACATAGTCTAAATCTCATACACTTAATAGTTTCCAAACAACTATGTGAGTGAAACTAAAGGGTCCTACGATTTGAGAAAATAGTAGTTTTTAATCCTAAATGAGAATGAAAGAGGAAAGAAGGGGAAAAAAAATAATGCATTGAAACACTAAACTAGTGTAAAGGAGAAAAGTTGATTAATACGTTAAGGAAAATACAAAATCCCTAAGCAAGCAATTTCTGGTCAGTAAAATCTGCACATAATACGAAAACATGATATATAAACATGACATCTGACGCAACATTGTTTTATTTTCACAAAACCAAAAATGAGTTCTACAAGTAATTGATAGAAAGGAAATGTGATTCAATACTAAATAAGGCCAAATAAGACACCTTATCAAACCAGCAGGAATATATAAAAGGCTGAAACCCAACCAAGTGAGATTATTTAAAAGCTACTGACCTATTCTCAATGGTCTCCTTAAAAAACCTCTCAACATCATCAACGTGATAAGCAATAAGCGACCAACATGGTTCCCCTATAAGGCCAGCACCAGTGGCGGGCATCATCAAGAAGTAACATGAGAACCCAGTGACTAAGCCAAAACTAAATCATTCAAAAAAAAAAAAAATCAACTATATTAACAATATCAGAAAGTGTTATGGTAGCTGTCCAATAAACAAATAACATCAATAATCTTTTCAATTAACTTTTATCAACACTTCACATAATAAGTACGAACAAAGAAGTATGTAGTAAACAAACTAAAGAACTGTTCCACTGTATTTTAATCCCGAATTCTGGATCTATCACTCCAAGAGATGAAGTGAGACAAGATTCGCATCTGACTTATGGAGCACAGTTTCATGAGCATGAACAACTATTTCTTTTTTCCGGTTAGTTTACTAAAAACTGAAAGAGGAAAGATGCGTATCTGTACACAAATCTTTGCATAGTTATTACTCACAAATTTCGCAATTAGAGAAACTGATTGAAGGTTTGATGTGAACATTGATCATGATATCCACGGTATCAATACAAAATTGACATATTTTCATAGTTTTCCAACTGCAATTTTCATATTCCTCAGCAACCAAATAATCAGTTATAAAAGAGTAATATAATGCTTCCTCACCAGGAGGACGATGAGCATTAAGCCCACAATTCGGAACTAAGATTTCCAAACGACCTTGTATTGGCTTCACAACCTTACGAAGAAGCTCATGCCGTTCCTTCAAGCTTTGATGAATAACACTGGTATCTCCATCATAAAGAATATCAAATGCAACATCTAGTCACATCTACAGTCAAGGCAAACAAAGGCAAACGGATACATCTTATTTCCTCAGTTAATACATTTTCTCTTTTTTTTTTTTTTACTTTTTCTCTCTTTGGTCCCACTTTTTTCTTTCTATCTCTCTCTTACTTTTTACTTCAATCAATATCAATTTATAAATAATTTAACGCATTGTAACAAAAAAGTTGTATCCAATCCACACATAAAAGTTCATCAACTCATTTAGTTGCTGCCTGCTGGAACAATCACCAGCAACAAAGCCGCTGCTTTGATTAATAACCCGTGAAGAAGGAAAGGATACAGCATAACTACATCAGGAAAAAGTAAAACAAAAACAAAAAACCGCATCAGGACAAAGAAAAACAAAAAACTGTAGTAAGAAATAATTTGCGTCTACGCACTACTCTTTTGCCAAAAACTTATAAATGTTATTCAGCAAGAAACCTGTCTATCACCATTTAGTCCCTCCTTAGCCGCCTTGGCTGCAATAAGACAAACCTTATTCACTCAGATAGAAGGAAAACAAGTATGCAAGAACAAACAGAAAAGGAGGGAAATGTGTAAGACCTATTTCCTGGTTTGAACCAAATTCAGCAAAGCGGTTCGAAGATGTGTCCCAAACCAACATTTCCCCATCAAGTATACACCTGCGAGGAAGACCGAAAGATGTATTCACATTTGGAACAGAGAACGTGTGATGACCTCAGATAATGCAAAAGGTTGCATGATTCATCTGAAGAAGATGAATACTGTTACAGCTTTTGGCTAGTCCACCAAGAAATGCAATGAACTGATGAACATGTTCAGAAACTTCAAGGCTTACCCAGAGCCAGTGTTATAGTTGACATTGAATCATACTCGTTTGATTTGCTTAAACCCATTCCTTAGGCTCACTTAGGACCCCTCTTTTTGTGTCTTAAGTATTGGCTCTAAAGCCACATAAGTGTTATGCTACTAGTCTCTTTAAAAGTCAACTTGCTTATTTCAGCTCACATCGTGCCATCCAAGCCAATCATGAAGTAGTGAACAAAGTCCATCCCTTAAGCAACTCATGTAGATGCTGAAGCTTAAGAAAAGATCGTGCTATCGATCTGCTCAATTGAACTTGCTGACGTGGCTGCTGAAGACCCCGTGCTTAAGCAACTAGACTGAATCCCTTCGGCTTAAGCAACTCGCCTTTTTCTCTAGCGCGCAAAGTTTGAATCTGGCCTCAACCACCCAAAGGACAAAACCTAAATCCTCGGGAGTATTAAGGAGATAAAGTTTCTGTTTCTCTCATCTCTTTACTCGTACTTTTACACGGCGTGTTTTATCCAGTTTTGCCTCCTCTTTTAGCAAAGCAATCATGAGATAGAACATACCTACCGTAACTGACATTCTTATTGTAGTAAGCTTCTTTCTCAAACGTGCAGGTCACCACCGGTTGTTCACCTACTCCATAGATTTACGGCTTATCAACTCAACATTAAATGCAAGCATTAATGACGAAGATGTTGAAGATCCAGCCAAATTCAAAATTTAATGTTGGAGCCAAAAATATTCCAACGGCACATTGATAGCATCTATAAATAGAAGCCTTGAATCTCATAAGCAACTTGGAGATTTTCAAGAGAGAAGCCCAGAGACTTAAAGAGACCTTAAGCATTAAAGACTTACTCTCATTCCCAGATAAATCGTTTAGTCTTTATGAGTGTACTAGATTAAAAAACATTCTCCCTCGCTCAAGCACTTACCCAATCAATTCTTGTAAGTGCCTCCCCAATATTTGTTATTATTGGAGGCACATTGATTGTTAGCTTTACACAGAGTGAAATTTGTTCTAGATAGAGAACTCAATCACTCCATAAAATCCCCGACCTAGGTCAGGCACCGGTTGATTTTACACGACCCATTAGTGGTCATTAGGTGTGATTGCTTAAGTCTAAAATAATGGACTAAGCACGTTTGTTGTAATAACTTAGTGTGCTAATCTAGTAGTAAAGTTCACAAATCCTAGTCCAACCAACTAGGTAGTGAAGTAGGAGTTATTTAACACTCCGAACCACTCTACATCCTTGTGTTCTTTACATGCTTATATTGCTTGCTTAATATAACTGCTTAAGCTTACTAACGCTACAAGTTAGTTCAGCAGCTCATAATTCATAAAGCATCTGCTTGTATTTCAGTATTATCTTTCCTTATCTTACTTTAACTTATCATTTTCACTATCTTGCTTAACACTTTCACTAAGAAGGTATGCTGCTTAACTTAAGAAGCAAGTGTGCTGCTTAGGAGTTAAAACTAGTTGAGTTCATTCTGCAGCAGCTTAAGCTTTAGCTAAAGCTTGCTTACTCAACATATAATTTTGAGAAAGTTGTTAAAAAATTATGCTATTCACTCCCCCCCCCCCTTTTTCCCCTCTAGCCTATTCAGGCCTCTTTGGGACTAAAAGTTGAAAAGAGCCAATAAATTGATGTATTATCATTGCCTTACTAAAACAAAAAGGGTGTCAATTTTCTAGTATTAAGGTTAGCTAAGAACAACTAGTCCCAATGACAACATAAAGCAAGCATATATAGTTCTGGAGTAACGGCTAGCATAAAGTTTACTTGATGCAAGATGATGAAGTGACAAGGACAGTGACCACGGCTGATAACAATAAATTAGTAAAGGTGGCACTTTTTAAGTTAAGTTTTGGAATGGACTACTACCTCACCGACTGTTGAAAGCACTTATATAGGAGAGCATGAAATTTGATATGGAATCTTAAGACCTTCCCCGAATATGCACGGTGTCTTGTGCACTCTACATTCTACTACATTGAACCCTCTCAGTCAAATCTATTTTAAGTTCCCCTGTTAGTTTTCATTTATTGATTATAAGAAATAGAAATGAGTTTTAAACTTTTGGAACGGACTACCTCACCGACTGTTCAAAGTACCGGCACTTATATAGCAGAGCATGAAATTTGATATGGATTCTTAAGACCTTCCCCGGATATGCACGGTGTCTTGTGCACTCTACATTCTACTACATTCAACCTTCTCCGTCAAATCTATTTTAAGTTCCACTCTTAATTTTCATTTATTGATTATAAGAAACAGAAATGAGTGTTTTATTAGCCGATGCAGAACACAACGCTTAAATAAAGCGACGAGCAATACTGGAAACTGAGTTATCAAAGCCACCTAGGTTAAGAACGGTGCATCATCATGGCAAGTTAGAAGCATAGGAGACGCAGTCAAACATATTACATTGTCAAATCTTAATTTACCTGGCTCGAGATCACAGAATGATCTATAACACGTATGACCTTAGTATTTCAATTGGACTATAAACTCATACCTGTTTACAAGAACATTTTCCACGATAATCTTTGACATGGCATGCTCGTATTCAGGATGATCAAGAAAATTCCTGCATGATTAACGTAGTTTAGTGTCTGGCTGGCAATGGTTTTTTTCAAAAACTGCGACAGAGCACCACCAGTGCCGAGCAATATCATCAATTTATGCTTTGGTAATGGTATCAATGTTTTGGCGCAGGGTTCAAGTACTCCCACTTACATGCAATCCCATTGGTGCTCATATCATCAATTTTGTTTCTATTGGGCCTAAGGCATACCCTAACTACATTTATATGCCATTAGCAGCCGTGAGGGGCAGTGTGTTAGAGCATACTCATAGTATACGTTCTTGATTCCTCTGTCTAATAGCGTAGCTATTTCTAAGAAGATGATACATTATCGAAAGGCATTACAGAAATAACAATTGCACTCTATCGTGTAACTAGGGTTTGAGTATGGATAATGTTTTAAAGTAGCTTGGCCAAAGTTAGCAATCATGGAAAACAAAGCTGATTAAGGATCCGTTCAATTGAGTAGTTTTTGGAACTTTTGTTTCAAAAAATCATATTTTTTTTCTCACTAAATTGGTTCAAAAAACCATGATTTTATCTCTCATACCTACTAATTTTACATACCCCCACGTAAAAACACACATCTACTCAGTAACATATGGCGTAAAAACACACATCTACTCAGTAACATATGACGTAAAAACACATCTACTCAGTAACATTAATACAGTGAGAAAAGAATATACATGAAATTCAGGGAATTATTGATGAGTATCAAATTCCATGAACGGAGGTACCTCGAGAAGAAGTGTATCTCATCACCATTCTTATGTATCTGGATGCGGTCACCATCAAATTTGCACTCGACAACAACTTCTTTCCCATGAAGCTAGAACAAAAAGGGAATATGTATAACAATTGAAAATAAGATCAATTAGCTAAGACATGCTCACTGGGGGATCCAGGATCTAAAGACTTGTGTGAGCCAATATCTATCTTCACCAATTAGCTTTTCATAAATGAAGTATCTGAATCTAGAAACTGATTCTATACCTCAGACATATGTGATATTTATCAAAGCTGTAAACTGTTTGAAGAAATTCAGAGCATATTTGAAATATTTAGCGCACAATTCTTCAATATAAGATTAAATGAAGGGCAAAATACATATTTAGCTTTGTAAGTGCCAGATTACTAATTTATTATTTTATTAAGAAATCCTAAGGGTGATGATGTATATTTTTACTATAAGAGGCCGTGGCCCCCCTCCAGTCCCACCTCCCCTCCACCATTGAGCATGTTGAATCTGAAAAATCACATTCACACTCCACAGCAATCACTTAGCGATGAAGCTAGAATATAAGTGAAAATTATAACAAGCAAATTTTAAGGCAACTCGCAAATTTTAAGGCAAATTTTAAGTCAATATTGCATAGCATTTGTATAGGGGGCTTAGTGTAACAAGTATATCCGGTAGCCATATTGGTGTAAAGTGTTACTCATTGAGAAAATATAGAGATCAGAAGTCTCTCGCTCTCAATTTCCCGCTCTCTCTCTCTCTCTCTCTACATTTAAGCCAAATCTGACTTGGTATCAAAGCTTTGGGCAAGAGATATGTCAATAGAGATTTGAGACCACCAATGTGATCCCCAAGAAAAACCGAGCTTGCCGTAAAAAAAATGAGCTCCATCCAAGCCGCCAAGCGCCACCAGCCTTGCCAAAGCTCCAGCGCCCCTATCGCCGGCGCATGAGTGACTTTCCCGGCGAGATATTTTTCAGATTTTGCTTGCGATTGTCTTCAGGTCATGGATCTGTAGGAGGGTGTCGTCACTTCGTCTGTTTTTCTGGGCTCTTTTTCGAGTTTTCAGATCTGATCTGATATATTTTCTTTAATCTGGTCTTTTTCCGATCTTGGTGTGATTAATTTCTGCTTGGAAGTTGTTTTCTGGTGTGTGTGTGTGCTTGAGCTACCATGACTGAAGAAGAAAAATCCAATTCTAGTGATGGTGTTGTTATTTCTAGCCGAGGAGATTCCCTTCAGACCTCGCGCTTAGCCCCATCAAATATGAGAGTTCAAACTATCTCATGTGCTCATAAGCATGCCTACTCTCTATTCAAGCTAGTGAATGCAGAGGTTCGTTAACGGGAGGCGAAACCACAGGCAGACACAGATCCAACATTCGATGATTGGGAATCGGACAATGCCATGGTGAAGACTTGGCTCTATGACTCTATAACCCAACATCCAGAAGATTTATCTCTTTCTTCCTACTGCTCAAGAAATTTTGTCTACCCCTACCTCTAGCTTGATTGAGATAGAAACTATCACACGTCTTAAGAAGTGCATGCTAAGAGGTTAGAGGCCTACATTGTATGTGCCCAAACCATCTTAAACAATTTTCTCTCATATTCTAAATTGTGGAATAAAATATTCAAAAGGATATTTTGTCTTTAATCACCAAAGTATCCATATTTGCGACAATATAATCGTGTAAGTAGACTTTTGAGGCCAATTTTTTTAAAAATCGGAACATTAAAAGATAGAAAATAATAATAAAAAGCTTCTCTTGTTCTTTGCAGGTGCAGACCTTTTTCCATGCAGTGGCTGCATTACTAACTCTCATAGCCAATTGAGGGCGTACAGGTTTTCCCACTTCTATGTCCTGCAAGAATGGACAACCATTGAGCAACTAAGATGACTTCATTTATATAGAAAAATACGAGTGCAAAGACACGTGAACGGGAAGATAAGTAGATTGGCATTATTGATCTAATCGTCTAAGGTATAGGAAAATTAATGAGAGTATGAGACTTGAGGACCATCTATGAGTAATCAGTTAGCAGTCATTTTCATCTTCATCTTCATCGTCATCTCATTCACAAGAAAAAAGATCAACATATATCACTGTTGCAAAAGGTCATGGTTTGATTTCTTTGACGACACTCACAAATGCCACTCTATTATGAGATCAAGTAGATACACATCAGTTGTACACACGGACACCAAAGAAAGAAAAAAACAAAGTAATTAGTGAAAACAAAACAGAAAAAGTTAATTCTAGTGCCATAAAAAAAAAGTAACGAAAACAAAACAGAAAAAGTTAATTCTGGTGCCAGAAAAAAAAGTAAGTAATGAAAACAAAATAGAAAAACTTAGTTTCTGGTGCCACGCCTCATTCGATTTTCGCAAGGATCCGCAAATAAATATAAGACGTCATCAGTCATCAGTGTCGTGCAGAATGGAGTAACATTTACAAGAAGATACGAGATAACCAAGTAAGTTCATGCTAATGATGAGAACGTTCTAATCTAAGAACCTAAGCCTTACCTGACGTTTATGCCGTTGCCTACGATCACTCAACTTCTCACACACTAGTTTTAAGTCACAGGTGACATTGAACAAGTCTTCAGCATCAGGGTGAAACTCATGGAAGATGCTTTTTTCACTAATTCCCAACTTGAGATCTGATGAAAATTAGGTAAGAGAAGAGTTGCAGTTTATAGAAAAATACAGAAGCCCAAAAAAGCTAAATCAATAACTATTAAATACCAAACCTTTAAGGATAATCATGATGATCCACTTCATTTCCTGTGCATTTGTTCTCTTGATCAGATCAGAAAGAACATTAGTCTTCTCTGCTCTGTCGTGGACATTATTCAAACAAAAAGAATACGGAAAGGGGGGAGGAAAGCAAGGATGAGAGAGCTGCATACTTCATGAATCCAGAGAATAAGAAAATAGAATCTTAAGAGAAACGGTGGCAAAAACCTAAAATGGAATTTTTATAAGAAGCAGAAATTATAATGATATCGTCGATTAAGTAATTCTGTCTCAAATACTCCCCTCATGATGAGCGTGAACTACAAAAATGATTTGTTTTTAATTCAAGATACTCATCATGTAATATGAAAGTAAGGAAACTCTTCCCAGAAGCAAACAAGATGTTGAGTTAAACAATTGCCATTGGGCCCGCTAGCACCCGAACACCTTTATTGAAATGCAACACATATACTCATAATATACCAAATCAATAAGAGGCACACAACATACACAAACTAAAACACCATATTATAATTTTTCCCAGAATTTAGTTACAAAGCAGAGTTCTTACAAATATGCCTAGAGTACTAACCCATCAAATAATGATCATAGTTAATACTCCCTCCGTTCCACAATAGTGGTCCTTTTAGAAGTTGTAAATTGTTCCAAAATAATAGTGCTTTTACAAATTTATGCTCAATTTTTTCAAAATTACCCTTTACTCTTAAAGCATTAATGAATGAAGAATTTGAAGAGACTTTTAACTTTAGAGTATTAATTGAAGGACAAAAGTGGAATAATAGAAGATAATTAAGCAAATTTTGGTTTTTGTGCTACATCCTAAAAGGACCACTATTGTGGAACGGATGGAGTATATCGTTGGATTGTAATCCATTTGAAAAGCCTCGTTTCTTTTACGTCCTTAAATGTACCATTTTGAGTGTTCTAACTTGGGTAGTTATGTGTGCATTTGTTTAAAGATCATTCTCAAAGACAATTATGTATATCTTAAATGCCAGCTCGAAATGAGTCTCACCAAATGGTAGGAGGGAGCATTTTGCAACTAAGTATGGAAAACACATGCGGATCCAACCAAAAAAGTACAATAAAGGCTACAATTAACAACCAATCATGGTAAGAGCAAAGAACTAGAACCAGGGGGAAGAGCTGGAAATATCAAATCATAAATTCAAAGTCTGCAATATGTCACTTCTAATAGGAGCCAGTCTATAAACTTTTTAGCATCAAACAGGTGTACCTATTTTCACTTGAAGCTAAGCGATCAAGACGATCATTTAATTCTTTGATTGTCAGTCCGCCAGAGATCATGCCCTGCCTCCGCTGTAAGACCTGTTCACAACAAGAGATAGCGGTCAGAGAGGTTCCCATCAAGAGACTTCATCCAAATAAAAAATTCTCTATTAGAGCTATCCAAAACAACTGAAGGCACATTCCAAAATCTCAATGGTAGTAGACAAGCAAAAAGCAACATCACAAGGACGTTGAAACTCCATTCCACTGAAATAAGACAGTCCTTCCTTTCTTCTAATACACAGTTCTAATGAGTACAGTTTCAATAAGTAAGACCACAGCCCCCATGATGCTCTAACTATGTAAAATACATGGGAGTTGGAAACAGGTAGTCTGGTTCTAGTGATTACTAAAAGAAATTCTTTTTATAAAAGAAGAATTATAATAGAAGGAATCGAATGTAAAAAGGAGGACAAGCTAGCCTCCGGAGGGAAAGAGACAAAGAAACAAGAAAAATAAGATAACAGCCTACAAGCCCAACATAAATCTGCCAAGCACTCCTATTGAATCACTGCTGCCCAATCTCTACACGGGTCTGTAATGGACACCCCATTAAAAGCCCCCAATGGCGGGCCCATAAAGATGCGTGACGTTGAATCCTTCCCTTAAGTACAGAAAAGGATATGGCCTGATTATAAAAGATCCTCACATTCCTCTCCACAATATACCAAAAACAGCACAGTACCACAAGCAAGCAGCAAACCTATTTTTCCCAAAAAAAACAACAAGGGGCATACCCAGCTCTCATTTAAATAGCTCACACCATAAATGCCAAATTATGGGACAATGCAAAAAAGATGACCGTGAGATTCGCTCTCGCCGTTACACGTAGCGTAGACATTAGATGAAGATCATTAGTGTTAAGCCTGCTCAACACGACCATGCAAAAGCCTTTAATTTAGACGGAACAGTAGCTTTCCAGATAAAGGACGAGAAGGGAAGAAAGCAGGAATGCAGGAGTATGGGAATGGATTAGAGCTCTCATTAGTGACGTAGATGTGAAACCACTGAAAGGATTAAGAACCCATGAACGCTAATGAGGTCTATCAAGAAACCTATAAGTTGAAAGAATATTGAGAAGAGTAATTGATTCTTGTGCCTCTCTATCATTAAGATTTCGAAGACGATGTAAATTCCAAAAAATAGACTCTCCATCCCTCACTAAGAAATCAGATATAGGAGTATTTGTGATAGATACTCTCAAAGTCGAGGGCAAAATGAATCAAAGGACCCTCCGCTGTCCAACGATCCTCCCAAAATCAGACACGCTCTCCATTACCCCCAAGAAACGAGTATGTGGTCGAAATATAGAATTACAGGAATGAATAAATCTCCACGGACTAGCATATGCTGCGGAAGCACTGAGGCCAGCATCCCATCATTTTCCTGCATGCCAAATTTGCTTCTGATTACCTTATGCCATAAGGAGTCGCTCCAAAGGAAACAGCCAAAACCACTTACACACAAGAAAGATATTCTAAAAAATCAGACTATCCAAACCCCACCCTCCCTCCTCCTTCAGGCGACACACCTCATTCCCCGGCATTGGATCTTTAGACACCTCGCCTGACCCATTCCAAAAAAAAAAACTGCAGGCTCATAATCCCCTTAAGTCTATTAGCTATATTGATGGGACATCTAAAAAGAGAGGTAGTTAATCGGTATACAAGAGACAAGACTCAATAAGAATAATCCAACCCCCAACGAGAAATAAGCTCTCTTCCACCCATCTAACCTCCTAGGCACTTTCTTGATAACCAGATCCCAAAAGCTACTAGCCCTGGGATTTCCTCCGAGCGGGAAACCTAAATAGATGAAAGACAATCGATTAATAGAGCAATCCACCAGAGAAACATACCCGTGCAGAACCTCAATATCTAGGTTAGAATTCGATTCAGATAGAGGATACATATCCAAAAGTTTTCCCACCTCAATCTCAAGCATAGGTGAGTCCATTATCAAAGATTTGACCGTTTTGAACTCTGTCTGTAACTCACTAGCCTTCGAGAAAACACAGTCAAGAGAGATAACAACGAGACTTACTGCCCCAAGAAGAAGGAAAAACACCGACTAATACACATGTATTGTTAATCTTCAAACCAGACACTTTCAAAATTTTAAAGAATCGTTAGCAAATTTCTAAGGCCCTAGTAAACCTTCGAAAGAAATATGGTAGTATCATCAATATATTGGAGATGAGAAATAAGAATCTCCACCCACCTAAAGAGCACCCGTCTATCAAGCCCCTCTCTTCGCCCCTCGAAATAATTCTACTCAAAAGATCCACAACTAGAGTGAATAGAAAATGCGATAAAGGATCTCCTTGCCTAAGTCCCCGAGAAGCCCTTGAACCACTCCTTTGGTTTGCCATCAATGATCACCGCTAAATTCGCGGCGGCAAAGCACCCTTGAATCCACCTCCTTCGTTTGTTCCTGAATCCTTTCCTCTCCTCATCATGTCTAAGAAATGCCAATTTACCCTATCATAAGTCTTCTCAAAATCTAACTGCAGACACAATATCTTCCTTCCCTACATGTCAAATTTTTAACCACCTCATTAGCTACCAAGACCGCATCAAGAAACTGACACCCCTCAAGAAAAGTGCATCGAGCTCTAGAAGTAGCACCTCCTAGCACTACTCTGAGACTCTGGGACAACAGTTACATGATAATTTTGTACACACTAGTCACCAAGTTGATGGGTCGAAAATCTTTCACTCTCTGCCGAGCTATCTTTCTTAGGAATTAAGGTGATAAAGGTAGAATTCATCTTTTGACAAATAATCTCATTCTCAAAAAATTCCCCAAGAACCTTCATCAAGTCGACCTTAACAATACCCAACTTCCGGAGAAAAGTCAAAGAAAAACCATCGGGTCTCGGTGCCTCCCCCCACTATCTCGCAAGCCGCACTTCTAACTCCCCTCTCCTCGAAAGGTCATTCTAACCAAAGAGAGCTCTCATTTCCTATTGGATCCCACTCTAACCCCTCAATCATAGATCGATCTTGATTCTCACGATAAAGCTCTCAGTAAAAATTTGTAATCTCTGCATTAATGCGACTAGACTAAAACATGCACTCTCCAGTATCTAATTAATTAAATCTTTTAATGAAGTTCATTCTACGATTTCCAGTAGTCATTCTAACAGCTTAGAAGTTACAATTTCCTTCCCTCACCCAATCGACCTTCCCACATGGACGCAAAAAAAAATTGTGAGCAAAATATTTCTTAAACATCCAAACGCAAAACAGTAACAGAACTCTCTCCAACAATAAACAAATGGCACTCTCCAATAAATTTACCAAATTTGGTCTTGCCGACTATCATGTCCCAACATGCATTTAGAAATTATACTGACGAACGCCGAGGGAATTTATGCTAAAAGCGCTCGTAATAGTCAATTAATTTACTTGAAAAACTTCACACTTGGGCATGGAGGGAAGTACTATTTTCGAACGAACTCTTTTCAAAATGGCAGAGGAAAGACACCTATTTTCTGTTTTGTATCCTCTACTTAAATTTGTTGTTTCAAACACAGAAAATGGAATCTACTTTAATTCTTAAAGATTCGTGCTACCAACTCTAATGCAAGTTCATTCCTTTCAATCCGAGGGTACTCGCTAGCATTTTTCCATTCTCAAATCAAGATCATTTTAATCCAAAAATTGCAAGTTTCAGCATCAGAAATCTAAATCAGAACATTGTAAGGTGTATTTAGTGCACCGGCCCTTATTTCCAATGCTGAAAATTTTCACTTGCGGATGTTTAATCATGCACTAAGGATTTTGTTTGCATTTACCATTGTTGAAAATGTGAGGACTTTCAGTCATAAACTCGCTAAGCGGAATATATAAAGAGTACTCCATTTAGGTACCTCGGAAGCGATGAGGGAGAAGTTGCCAGCACCGACGCCGGACTTGGCACCGCCTTTACGCCAATTAACAAGGCGCTGAGCGTCCTCCGAGTCCCTCGACATTCCGAGGGCGTCGATTAAGGTGATGGCCAGCACTCCCTCCTTAAGCCCGTACGATCCCCGCTCCCTGTCCAGGCTCGGCAGGATTAACCTAATCGCGGCGAAGTAGTCGGCCGGTCTGCAGTAAGTGTCAAGAAATTTCCGGAATTTGGACCGTTTCTTCTGCGCCGGCTTGCTTTTCAGTATCCAATTGAACAGGCTCACCATCACGCTGAACTTCGTCTCTCCTGACATCTTTTCCTGTCTGTACGTGTTTGATTTTCTTGGGGGTGGAATGGAACCTGAGTTGACCGGTTTGGTCTGTGTGTATATGTGAATACCGTGACGGTTAAACCGCCGGAGAAGAAGTTGGTATTAGCAGCCGAGAAAGAAGCTTGCTGTAGAAGATAGTCCATTGTTCTGGAGTATGGCCCAATACACTTGAGTCCACTTCTGATGGCCCAACAGTTTAAGCAGGAAGGCCCATTGAGCAAGCAGAAAAATTGGAATTAAGAAGGTGAGTTTTATTCACATACAAGTGCATGTAGCACATGCTATGTGTATGCATTAACCTCATAATTCCAAATTTGGTTAAAAGAAGTATCAAGTGTTTCCTTTTTAAAATTGTTATAAAAAATATTGATTTGTTTGTTACAAGTAAGAATAAAGAAATGTTAAGGGAGTTCAAGTTTTTAAAAATAGGAGTCTTTGTGATATTAGAGAGGTTGTTTATAGTATCAAAAATGATTAACCTTCTGATTTGCTTTTTCCATATGGGTCACAAACCTGCAAAATCATCCCTTTGTTTTAGAAAAGTCAGTATCAAGAATAATAAGATTACTGGAAAGGCAATAAAAATTCTAGGTCAAGTAAATTGAGATTATTCTTCATTCCCAAAACATTTCATAAATCATGTTCCACCACTAGCACTTTATGGACTTGGTTGGAATGCCCATTTTTAGAACAATGTTTTGATATTTTTTTTTTCTCTCACTATTTATCTCTTTTACGTGGACGCTGGAGCCTACGTGAAACCCATTTCGGTCTCGCTTTTGCCAAAGAGCCCATTTCGCTGTCTAACGCTTGAGTCTATCATTTTCTTTATATTGATCCTTTTTTAAGAGTTCAAAAATCAAACAAAAAATTTTCTCGTCCAGATGTATAGTACTGCTAAGAATCTTTTGAAACATCCCAAAAAAAAAAATATCAAAATCGGTTCATGCCAATGAAATTGGGCAAAGTACTTTACTAGTAAAGAAAAATGTGTGTATATATTACTCTTTTCTTTAAATATTATAAAAATTTTAAAAATCAAACAAAAAAATTTTACTGATCCGAATGTATAGTACTGCTAAGAATCTTTCGAAGTATGCAAAAAAAAAAAAAAAAAAAGGACCAAAGTCGGTTCATGCCAATGAAATTGGGCAAAGTACTTTACTAGTAAAGATACATACGCATGTCGTTGTATCATGTCAGTCACATTCACAAACAACGTATAATCCTAAAATTTAATAAGGACGAATTCTTACTTTGAACGAACTTTTAATAGAATATATTATGGTTGTGTTTTCCTGGGTGATTTTCATTCAGATTTTTTGATTTTTCTCTTTTATTGGTCTCACACTTTTTTTCTATCTCTCTCTTACTTTTTACTATAATCATTACAAAAATCCAAAAATCAAATCAATAAATCATTCATCCAAACGCACCATATCTACCATATTATATAAAATTGATCGTGCCCAAGATTTCCTGTTCGTTCCAGTATCTACCAACACTCTCCGAATTTCCATGTCAAACATGATCGTCGCTAAGACAATTGGTTGTTCTTGTGCGAACTTGTCGATGACCGTCTCACTGAGAGAGAAAGTGATCAGCTCGTCCTCATCAAGGGCCATTGTAGGAGTTCCCCTAGCCTTAATCAGACTGTTGATCTGATTTATCAGTATATTGATGTAGGGATACTCTATATTGATGGTATAGACGACTTTGTCAGCCGAGAAGTCATTGGCCTCATCGTCCTCCGCCACCTTGACCTTTCCTTTATCTCTGTCGGCTTTGTATTAATTCAAAGAACCTTGGTCGATAAGCTTTTGGATAGCCCGCTTTAGAGACAAGCACTCTTTCGTGAGGTGACCGTAGTCGTCGTAGTACTTGCAATGCTTATCATTGTTCCTTCTCTTGGCAGACGTATTGCTCATCGCCCTTGGTTCAGGCAGCTTATGCTCCTTTTGGAGAGCGATCATAATCTGCTCGCGGGGAGTGTTCAGAGAAGTGAAGGTTTCCATCTTTTTCTCAATTTCATTTGAGCCCTTATTCCTAGGCTTGTTGCTATTGGAAACCATCCCCTTCTTCTCAATCCTAACCTTAACTGCCTCCCCGGCGGAAATCTTCTTCGCTCTCTTGAACATTTCACTTCTATCTTCAAGCGTCCTTGACGCAAACTCTCTCTTCAGAATACTGCTCGGGGCCAGCCCGCCTTGGAAGCACTTGATCGCAAAGTCCTCTGAAACTCCGTCGATCTGATCATGTACCTTCTTGAAGCGCTCATAGTATTCTAAGTTGGTCTCTCCATCCTCCTGCTTGACATTGACTAAGTCCGTTTCTTCTTTGGGTAGGTCACCCGCACAGTTGAATTCTCTAAGGAACATCTTTTTGAACATCGACCAGCTATCGGCAGAGTTAGATGGCATGCTGTCGTACCATTTGAGGGTTTTGCCAGTCAGGGAGTTGACGAATCCAGTGCAGCGGACAGCACTGTCATATGAAACTACGCTCATTCGAGCCTCATAATAGATGATGAGGTGGTTATTTGCATTGGCATGGCTATCATATTTCTCAAACTTAGGGAATTTAACCCTTTTGTTCAACAGGCTCTCCCTTACCCATCGGGTAAAAGGATCGCCTCCACCGGCTCTTGGCTTCGTCCCAGTACGGGCAGCTTCAAGTTGTGGGCGTAGGTCTGCAATCTCCTCGTCTTGGGAGGACTCTCCTCTTCTGGTGCGTTTGCGCTCCGCTCAAGATAGCTCCCTTCGTCATCGTTTGCCGCGGGTCATCTTTTCCTCGGGAGAGAGGGGGGCGGCCATCGTCCCTTAGCTGAAGGTGGTTGTGAATTCCTCGCCTGTATCATAGTTGAGGCAGTCGCTCGAGCTTTTCGAGAGCTGTGAATTGGCTTCGTCGTCCCTGCGTCTCCCATCTTGCCTTCCGCGCCTTTGGCCTCCTTGATCTTGCAAATCTGGAATAGTGGTACCGTCAATTGGTTCCTCCCCTCTCTTCAGGAGCTCGTTGTTTAATTATAGCGATCAAACAGACGATCTGCTTCCCTTGCATTCTTAGGTGATTGACTCGCTGCATATCGGAAAGGTGGACGCTAGGCTGGTGTAACGGTTCCGTCGAACAAGTGGAATATCGACTGCGGCTCAAGTGGTGCCTCAGATCGCTGTCTTCATGATTCACGTACCGTTTATCGCTGTGTCTACGTCTACGTGAACCTTCAGGGAACTGGATGGTGGATCTGGGCCCCCTTCTCTCTCTCCTTCTATCATCATGGCTCTCAGGACCATTCCCGTTGGGAATGTACTCGTCGGAATGATGGGAGGCCGGTGACCTGGATGCATTGGATTGATGGCTAAACATTTGATATGATGAAAGTGTTTGTGTAGTCTAGCTTTTGCAGAATACTTCACTGGATAGATAGCGTCCCGTCAACGGAACCACTGATCGTGCCCAAGATTTCCACGATCCACGTGTTGCACAGGTTTTGGCTCTAGCTATGATCCAATCCAGTAATGTCGTGTGTGTGTGAGGTCGGGAACCTGTAAAACAGTGAGAACACTTAACGTGAGGAGCAAGATTTTCACCTCGCTCAAACACTCCGGCGTGAGAATAAGTATTTCGTGGGAATTAAGTTGTAGAACCCTAATTAGCTCCTTAAGGAACGTAAAGAGGATTGCTCACAAGTGCTTATAATGAATTGCAGTGAGTGCAAAGTGGCAGCAATTCGGTAGTGTAAAAATTAGGTACTTTTAGCTAGGCGATGCAGAGAAGTATTTATAGATGATTGTGGATGAGATCCTGCGGATGATTATGGAATGGTGAGGTGGCAAAGATAGCCGTTTGTGTTAAACCACTTCCCCCTACATAGGAGGGCAATTGATGACGTGTGCCAAGAAGAGTTGATGACGTGTGCCAAGAAGAGTTGATGACGTGTGCCAATCCTTGGATGAGGTGAAAGACTGAGCCACGTGGAAGAAATCATGGACTCCAATAAACAAGCAAGTCTGATATGACCGCCCTTGAATTCCCTTTGCCTGTTAATACGACGATCATGTTTGGCGAGGAGATACCAAGACGGACAGAAGGCAGAACTTGGGGCGACTAGCTTGGCCGTCCGTAGGGTTGGCCATCAGACTGCACTTGCTCCTCGGGCTCAAGTGCTTAGTTGACCTTTTCCTCATGTAGTTTGGACTTGTCTGTTGACTGAACCTAATTTGAACTTATTGGACCAGTCAGTGAATTTGGGTTAATAAAAAATATTTACATTCTATTTAGAATGAGTGGTTATCTTTATTTGTTATTCTAGAATTAAATGTTTTTCGATAAAGGAGAAAAATGCCAACAAGGTTGAGAGTGTGTTTGCTTGATTTGCTTTTCTTTTAATTTTTTTTTCTCATTGATCTTATAATATTTATTTTTTTAATTTAATTTTAATTATTATAAAAAATATAAAAATCTTCTTAAAAAACACACTGTTAGTGGACATGACAGGTACTTTCCTATTTAAATAAATAAGAAAAAAAAGTCAAAAATGTTTACTCTTTAGACTTAGTTGACATCTAATTCTAGGGTTTGAAAAGAGGTGATATTAGACCATTGGTAACGGTATTGGTATCTCTTCGGTCGTAAAGACTAAGGCCAAGCAAAAAAAATGTAAAATTAAACCAAACTGACGAAATCGAATGAAAAAAAATCGAACCAATGTATTGGTTTGGTTTCGGTTTCTAGTACTATCAAAATCAAAAATATTGGTTTGGTTGCGATTTAGCCGTGATATTACAATTTTCAAACCGAACGAATCGAAATAATATTACTACTATATATTTAATTTTTTTTACTTAGTTAATTATTTATATACACTTATATTATCAATGGATTTATATTTTATAATATTGAGTATTGTATTTACATAAATTTTCACTCTTGTGCTTTTACTTTCGATTTTTTTCTTATTCAACTTTCATAATAGAGAATTATGTTCACTTAAATTTTGTAAATTGAATTATAACATTTTTATTTTTATTTTGATTGAAAATCTCTACTTTATGAATTTTTTGTATTTCCTATTAAAATTTGAGAATTACATAAATTATTTTTGAAAATCGAAAGTTTATAAAAATCGAATCGAAAAATGTAAAATCAAATAATCGATTTTTCATATTTTTGAGTTGGTTTCGGTTTTTAAAAATGATAAAATCGAACTATTGGTTTGATTACGATTTTGATCGAAAGTGGAAAAAATCGAAACAAATCGAACCATGGTGTCTCTAGTAAAGACTTCTCAGAATGTGTGTCTAGGTTCATTGAATCAAAAAGATTATGCGATCTGATCCGTCTTACCAAAGACACCATTTACTCCAAGATTCGGACCACAAGCATTTAATATCCAATCGGATTTAAGATTCTACCCCCACATTACAAAAATAAGAAAAGCGATAAAGAAAATAAAAATAAAAATAAAATATCTTATTCCGTCCAGGTGCAATGTATGTAGGCAATAGGTTTAAGATTGAAATATGTTGTTAACTAACGGAGGTTGGTTCAAGTGATAAGCGATTTGGATTCGCTTAAGATAGGTCTTGAGTTCGAGTCTCATTGTATGCAGAAAATCCCCGCCTGGAGACTCATCGCCAATGCTAGATGTGCGACTCAGATCGGATTAAAATTAATAAAGATATAATCCTTGATACCAGCGAACAATTAAAAAAAAAAAACCATGAGTGATATGAACGCTCAAACCAAGCTCTCTTGGACCATGAATAAAAGTCCTACTTCAATAACTAACATTTTATTTAATTCTTTTGATCAATTAAAGTTAATGTTGACTGATATTTTTTTGAAAAATCGCCTTATATTATGAAATTGTAAAATAAATGTTCAAATATTATTACACAATAATTTTTATAAAATCATCATATTGAGTATATTTTTATAAAAATATAGTAATGAGGGAGTATAATCTGTAAGACTGATAAATATTATAATTGGTGTTGATTTCTAAAATTACTAAAAATGTGTTATTATGGGTGTTTTTTTTTCTGTTTTTTTTTTCTTTCTCATTAGTCCCATATTTTTTAATCTATTTTTTTTCTTATTTTTACTTTAATCATTACAAAAACTCAAAAATTAAATCGATTAATCACCAATTCAAACGTACCATAAGTAATGTTATAACTTTCTAATGTTTTGGTAGCCCTTAAAGTATTTATATTCTCTTTAAAGAAAGAAAATTTCCTATTAATTACCTTCAACCCACAAATCGAGATTTTCTGTGTCAAAAGGTATGTCATCTTTTGTAATATACAGTCTTCTTCCCAGAATAGATGATTTTTAAAAACTTAAAAAACGTTTCACAATAGTTAACCTTTTAGGTTTTTCTAGACCCTTTTCAATTTATTTTTCCTAATTTATCCTCCAATTCTCTCAACTATCAATGATCATTAATCATATTTTTCTCTTTTAATCATCAATAAAATGATATTATTTAATAATGATGAATTTGTCAATACATATTACTCCTTAATAAATGTACACAAGTCTAAAAGGTCATCTATTTTAGGATGAAGGGAGTAATTTTTAAGAATGATACGAATCCTAAAATTTAGAGTCATCTTTTAAACAATTTAGACGAAGTTTTAGATAATAACCCACAAAATACCGCAACATTTGACATAGAAGATCTGAACACTCACCCCACCATTCTCCCGTCAATTCTCGACCCACACTAAGTACGGTTAAACCTTCTTCTTCGTCTCGTTTTATTTTAGCAAAGTTAAATTCATATCATCGCCCTCCACAACTGCATCCACATATGCAGCGCCGACCCCCAATCTATATCAAATTTTTATTAACCTCAAAAGTGTGTATAAAACTAGCTCCAAAAACATACAGTTGGTGTGTGTGTGCGCGCGTGTGTTTTGTGAAGGGAAGGGGGGCAAGTGGGCAACTTACCTGCAATAAAGCCACCAAAGTCAAGTGGCAGAATATTAATAATCAAGGGTGGGAAGGGTAAAATAGAAAATGAGATGAAATGAAAAACAAAACCAAAAACAAAATTAACTTCCAAAAACACAAGAACTGTGCCAAAAATCTGCTATCCAAACTTAGAGTTCAAGGTTTGCTCAAATTTAAGATTTAGGTTTTGAAACATCTCAATTTAGAATCCAATTATAGAGTAATCTTCAACTTTAACATTTAAGATTTCAAAACTTACAAAACTTTCTAATCATTTTCTGCTAGGCAATGTCATCTAATATCATCTAGACTAATAAGATAAAGCTAGCAAAAGTTAGCTTATCCCCCAAATATCTCAATTTTGAACCATAAATTATGAAATTCAAGACCGAAGATCCTAATGTATAAATTCGAGCAAATATTGAATCCTAAAATAAAATTTGCTCTATTTGCTAGTACTTCTAATGAAATCTTAATGGTCTTAGTCATAGCAATGAATTTTTGATCTAAGACCAATTTTTTTGGACCTACATTCCATCTATGACTTACTTGATATCCTTATTTTTTTATCCATGTACTTTATTAAAATATAGAGGTTGCTAAACTCTTTTGTTTGTACATAGAAAATGATTACCTCTAATGCAAAAACACAAGTTTTATATGACAAACACAAACACCACATATATAATTGCAAAAATGTCGTAGGCATGTACTTCATGAGTACTTCCATAGGCTACTATATTTGAAAGAAAAATATTAATGTAAAAAATTAATATTTTATCTAATATAAAATTTAAATTTCATAATTAAATTTATAAAAATAAAATATTATAATTAATTTTACATGTAATTAAAAAAGTTAGTTATAGTTATAAAATTTGAATTGAAAATCGAGAAAAATTAGAATAAAAAATAATATTTGTAAATAAATAATTGAGATTAAAAATTACTTTTAATATTTTCAGTGTTACATCAATGAATAGTAAAGTACGAGTCTATAATATAAAACACATCATACATACTATTCATTAATGTAAAATCAGGAACAGTAAATTTTTAATTTTAACATTTAAAATTTTCAATCTCAATTATTTATTTTTAAATATAATTCTCTCCAATTTTCGGTTCTCATTTTCTTCATTTTTTAAATTAAAAATTTTAAAATATAACTAACTTTTGTACTTATAAAATTTTTAAATTTATTTATAATTATAATTTTATAATATAAAATAAAATTTTATATTAGAATGTTAATACTTTAAACAATTTTTTTATTTTTTTACTGTAGATTTTACTTTTTTTTGACTTTTTTATTTATGGGGTACGAGAATGGCACATGCATACATTGGTGGCAGTTAATGGATTGGACAATCTTACCCCTATTGTATAGATTATAATAGGAGTAGCAGTATATAAGCGGATCCCCTTCGTTACCATTCGACCCCCCCACCACCTCTCCACTCCCCGGCGTAAACCCACATTCCGAGAGTTTCGAGAGAGAAATTGTAGAGAGAGAAAGAGAGAGAGAGGTGGAGCGGCATCGTTGTCTGAGCCGTCAACGATTGCCCATTCCTGAAACAGCTTCGGAAAACCATATTATTGTCGTTAATTGCCGTCATCTCTCCTTTTGCGATCTCGTTGGTGGGTTTCCGAGATTTGCCGCTTTTCTTTGGGTAATTAGCTCCCATTTTTTTATATTGTCTTCGTATTTATTGTATGTGAGTTGGGTTTTCTTTCCTATTGCCTGGATGAGGAGAAAATGTAGCTTCGGAAATTGAAATTCATTGACAAAGTTCCTGTTTTTTTTTTTTTTTTTGTTTCTTTTGTTATTTTTGTGGGGTGGGAAGTAAGGGTTCGAATTCACATTTTATATTTGTTTTTTCTCAATTTTTACTATTTTGAATGTAAGATTGATTCGTCTAATTTATGTATTGTTGTTCATAATGAGGTTTCTGTAGCTTTTGATGAATCCATCCATAGTAAATTACCAATTTGGCCTTCTGCAGGTAGCCCTCCTTTTGAGAGGGTGGGGAGGACGATAGTTGAGCTAGATTTGTGTTATTCCAACATAGTACTCCTCCGTTGGAATATGATAGTTCCATTTTACTTCTTTGGCGACTTTCTGAAAAAGGTTTAAAATCTAGTGTTAATTAGAAATGACACAAACAAGTAAAGTTATATTCTTATTAAAATCTTTGAAAGGTATAAAGGGACTATATTTTTGGGACTGTAGGAGTTTAAGTTAACATGGAGACATGTTTCTGTTATATTTATATCCGAGTCTTAAATTCTTTAAAATTAGTATGTTATGTTGAATTCTTAACTGATGGTACAGTGGGGTTGCTGCAGATCTAGTAGTTTGTAAGAGTTTCTACAACCATGGTGTTCTGGATTTTTGGCTATGGTTCGTTGGTGTGGAACCCTGGATTTGAGTACGATGAGAAATGTCTTGGCTTCATCAAGAACTATAGGCGTGTTTTCGATCTCGGTAAGATGCTTCTGACATGATGGTAGTTTTTGTTTTATAACCCTCTTTTCTACTGTTATCATCTTAAATGGTATAGCCTTATATGAATTTGGATATCTCAGCATGCATTGATCATAGAGGTACTCCGGAGCACCCTGCAAGAACATGCACCCTTGAAGAGAAGGAAGGAGCCGTTTGCGTAAGTTGTACTTTATCTCATTTGTGTCTTAGGACTCTTAGCTTATTATACGGCCCAGCCCCCTAAAGCAAAAAACGGAAAAGTGAACTCCCAATTTTGATGCATGACCTATCACACTTTGAACCTATCAGCCGTGAGCCAAAAGTTGAAAGGAATGTCTTACCGACCCGGTTCTAATTTGTAACATGCCACTAAGTTTTTTAGTCCTTTGAGTGTTTGCGTATTTATGAGAAAATATTCTAAAGTTGTGTTTTTGCAAACATTTTCACTTTAAGTGGGAATCCAGTGTAGGTATTATTTGGTGGTTTCAAACATTAGGTTGTTATTGCTTATATTCTTGTGTCACTGATTTTCATTTCTGTAACAGTGGGGTATTGCATATTGTGTAAGAGGGAGCCCAGAAAAAGAAAAGGCAGCCATGGCGGTATGTCGCACCACGTCTGTTTCTTTTTTCTTCAATGTTAAGCTGTATCGTTGAGTGGATAGACCGACAAAAGTTTCTTCTTTTCTTTTCCTATTATAGTATTTGGAGCGGAGAGAATGCGAGTATGATCAGAAAACATTAGTGGACTTTTATAAGGTATGTGACCCTTCATATTGCTCCTCTTATCTCCAGCTCCACGATATTGTTCATCTGTCCGTTTTTTGCTTTCAACTGTAAGTCTGTAACTGCAGTAAGGTTTTTCATCATGGTCCATTCCAACTATTGTCAGTTGACTGGATGCCTGTTCCTTCTTTTTTTTTGGTATAAATTTCATAATAATGTTTGCGGGTTTGTTTCTAAGAATGTCTTATGTCTCTGTAACTCAGGGAGAAGGTGAGCAGCCTGCTCTTACAGGAGTTATTGTGTAAGTTCTCTAGTTGCATTTCTTACTGTGAAGAGATGGGTATGTGACCTTGCATTTAAGAAGTATCTAATCTTTTGCTTGATGCAGTTTTACATCTACTCCAGACAAGATCAACAATAAGTACTACCTAGGGCCTGCCCCAGTGGAGGATATGGCCAGGTAATGCTTTCTTCTGCTATATTTACCTTTGTTCCAACCCCCTCTATCTTGTCCTCTGTGCTCATTCTTGACTCACTTCTTCAGGCAAATTGCAACTGCCTTTGGTCCATGTGGAAACAATAGAGACTACATTTTCATGTTGGAGAAGGCTTTGTACGATATTGGTGGGTTTTCCTTGAAATGGTCAATGCCTGAATGGAATCATGACCATATGCTGACACAGTGACACTCATAATTTGATATGTTTGAACCTTTGTTTGTACAGATCATGAAGATGACATGATCATAGAGCTGGCCAATGAGGTGAGGAAGGTCCTTGCAAGCCTTGGGTTGGCTGTTCCGAAGGATAGAAGGTTTATTGGTTCTTCTCACAAGACGATATCCCCAATTTCACCACACAAGCTAGTTCCTCTTCCAGGAGCCATTGCAATGGACTCCTAGCTGTGGGATATTACAAAATTCTTAAAATAAAAAGGGCCGCAAAGCTTTGTCTAACTCAAGCACGGAGGAGGTCTGGAATATAAATGTGATTTTACACGCAGGCTTGTTGGCCTGGCCCTCCATAGATATTCTGACTTAGATTAGGGCAATGAATGATGACGATGATGATGAGACTTCAAAATGACACGGATGACTGACCAGCTGAGCGTCACAATACACCTATTAGTTCTTACCAAGAGTAACTGGGAGTTACTTTTCATTTTCCTTATCAAGTTGTAGTAGAACCACTCGGTTTCCTTCTCTTTTGAGAGGGAGACTACATGTTTACCTTTACTTGAATAAAGCAAAACAACTTCCTGGTTTTGTTGAGCTATTTGGGCTGAATTTCTCTAGCTTGTTTATTTTATCTTGGTTATTTTCAGTGGAACAATGTCATGCCAAGCTTCACACCCTAGGCATATGCTAGCATTTCAATTCGAAATGAACATTCTGAAGCTATTCTTGGTATACTTATTTGTTTTAATCCTGCATACATTGGAAGATCCATTTTGTCAATCCAAATGTAGGAAAGGATATTCCATTTCTTTCCTAACTGAGGTCAGGCAGGCAGGGCTAACTCGAGCAAAGCTAAAGTCGAGCTGATAGTAGTAAGCTTGATTATCAATAGAATCTGTATTAGGTTGTGATAACTCCACCTATCTGGGCTCTTTGCCAGTGCTAAACCCAGCTAGCTCTGGGGAAGGGAAATTTCCACCTATGGATGGGAGAATCCGGGATTAGAAATGGATAATGCTGTATGGTGATTATGGATATGTATATTCCTGTAATCAAACACTAGAATCTTGTTACTCCGCCCGAGGGTATATATCACAGTGACAAAGGGAGGGTGAATAGGGCTCATCGGGAGTGACCTAAGGGTTAAGAGCCCTGGGCCTATTTGTTAGCTCTCCACCCTGGCTCCTGTGATGAATATCCTGCGCGTTGGCTCAGGACAGGGTCGGTAGAGGACTGTCGGGTTACAGTCTCAACTTTTTTTTTTTTTTTTGTTACTCCCATCTCTTTTGCTTATTTCACATCAATCAAACACTAGAACCTACCTTATGGATCATCACATATCTAAAGAGAGAAAGTACATATCTATCCAAAATTACTAGGAGTGGATAATATTCTTATTTTCTGTTATTGGAAATGAACTCTGAAAAAGATTTCCTGTCCAAAGACTCGCTCAATTTATAGAAATTCATATAGAGCACCCACTATGTGGAAATTGTGAGGTTTATACACTCTTTATGGACCTTTGCATCGGTCCAAAGACTCCAAACTACATAATGGAGGTAGCTTGAAGCGGTTCATAGCTTGCAACAGTTCAGGCGGATGAACCGCACCATCTTTGCCTAGATGGACAATGACAATGTTGCTACATGTCCTTTTCTTTGTGTTTTTCCTTACTTTACTACAACCGGGCAGTATTTTTTTTTTTGCTTGTTTGTTTTAATTTTGGTCAAACTCTTGGAACACAACAATTTGTATCTCTTACTTTTTATGTTTACATTGATGAAAACACAATAAAAGAAAAAAACAATAACGGCTATATCTATTATAATTAATAATTAATAATTAATATACTATTCAATTATATCTCAAATGATTTAAATATTTTAAAAAAATTCATTTAAACGATTTTAGAAAATATTTGAAAAGTCAATTTATTTTTAAATTATTTGATAAATAGAAAATTAATTTATTTTTTTAAAAATCAAATTATTTATCAAAATAATTTTAAATAAACTAAAAAATATGTGATTAAAATAATAAAATTATTTATGTAATAAATATATTAATTTTAAATGCATATAATAAAAGGAATAAATATCTAATAGTGCGTCCGTATTATAAACCTGTGATGAATTTATAAATGAACCGCTGCATGAAGCGGTTGATGCTATTGTTAGGGGTGATCATGATTCGGTTTGGTTTGGTTTTGATCACTTTTGATCAAAATTGCAACCAAATCAAAAGTTCGGTTTTATCATTTTTTTAAATCGAAACCAACCCGAGAACATGAAAAATCGACGACTATTCGGTTTTATATTTTTCGGTTCGATTTTTTATAAATTTTGATTTTAAAAAAATTATGTAATTTTTAAATTTCAATAGGTGATAAAATAAATCCATAAAGTAGAGATTTTCAATCACCAAACAAAAAAATTTATGATGTTATAAAGCACATGTTGTTATTCCTAAATAGAGTAGGATTCTAAGTTGATTTAGTTTCCTTGTATAAGATGGAGC
>JAOTQG010100049.1:0-24086 GCA_025631175.1 Iris virginica
GAACTCGAGTTCACTATCGATCCGATATCGATCCATTTATTTCTCTTATCGAGCTTACGAGCCAACTCGCGAGTTGGTCTAAATTAATATACTTTTTCAATTTTATTATATATATTCTTAAATATATGTATATTTTAATATAATTTATTATTATTATTATATATTTGATTCGAGTTATCGAGCCGTTCGAATTCGAACTCAAAATCGAAATTCGAAAATTTCTTATCGAGCCGAGTTCGAGTTAAACTTTTGAGCAGCTATCGAACCGAGTTCGAGCCGATAAAATACGTAAATTTTGGATCGATTTCGAATCATTGACACCCCTACTTCCAACCTAGTGGAGTAATATAGACTTTTAATTTAAAATGAATAATTCTAAAACGACAAATAAATATTAAAAAAAGTGTACACAAGTTTTGTTGGCGTAATATTATTAGATCAAAAAATTTGTGCACCTTATCCTAAGAAAAATTACATAAAGGAAAATATTTTACATATTTTTTTTATACACTTTTGTTTGTAACTATTTTGTGGCCGTAAGATTGCTCATTTGAAATTAAAATCAGGAGCGACAAAAAAAGAAAAAGAAAACCAGGAGCGACAACTAACTGCATTAAACAGTTGCGCGTACGAACACGCGCGGCCATCTCCTCCTCTTCCTGGGAAATCCCTCCCTACTGTTGGTAGCTAATATTTGCTTGCTTTGCCACGTTTTCCACTATTCCCTTTCTCTCTCCTCTCTCTCTCTTTCTCTCCATTTCAGTTTCCCCACATACAGAGATTGACGCAGCCCGTTTCTCTGTATAGGGTTACTAATTGACCCCCATTACCACAATTCTCCCGTCTCCCCATTATTTACTCACTATTTTCAAATTGAGGTATCTCCGCAGGTAGATTTGCATGCACTGTCGTGGCGACAGATTTTTAAGGGGTAAGTTTGGAAGTGGTTTCAGTTTTGCAGAGTTTGACTATTTGATGAAATTTTTAGTGATCCCTAATTTCGTTTTTATTCCGCATTGCAATATGAATTTGGGTGCAAATGGTTTGTTTTGTGCTTTATAATTATGAAATCATGTGTAGTTCACATTTGTGTAATTGTGTGCATTGATCTGAATTTGTGGATTTTAAATATTGTAATGCATGTAAGAGTTTGAAAATTATCCCCAACCAGGGGGATGATGTGTCAAAGATGTAATTGGTCCGAGAGCGAGCAAGCTTTTAAAAGTTAGTGGTTGAGGACCTTGAGGTCAATTACAGGTGGAACACCTTTCTGGATGTGAACAATGTTAGACATGCGGGAAAAATAAATGCATTAGTGTTGTACGGTGCAATCATTGATCAATGCATATGGTCGGAGTAATGTACTACACCGAGTGCTTGTTTTTTATTTCTGAATATAGAAACACTCATTCGTGGGATATCTAGTATCTAGTATCTAGCATTAGTATTGAGTTAGTTTTATAGTTGAATGATGATGAGAGTTTTTAACCGAGAAGACCAAACGATAGAACATGAAAGAAGCAAAGGCAAATGTTGTTTGTATTGTAGGCCCATAAAGTACCTTTTTATTCTTTTTTCTTTGTTTATTGTTGGTATGTTACAATCTAGGTTTAGTTGTTTTCAGAACTTCGGTACGAGTACAAGGTTGTGTTAGGAATTTTGAGAACCTGCATGGATAAAGACAATTGACTCTCACGTGTTAGGAAGATAGAGAAATGCTACCCAAACTGCTGTTTAGTGTTAATTAGAAATTCAGAGAACAGGTTCAAAGTGGTAATTGAACAGAGCTTACTTATTGCTCTCTCCGTCCCAAAATCAATGTGAAAATTTGTTCATAATAGACAACTAAAACTCTCACGTGTTCGGAATATGGAGAAATACTACTCAACTGTTATTTCTAGTGGTTGTTTGAAAATGAGAAAACAGGTTCAATATACTTGGTGAACAGATCTTACTCATTACTCCCTCCATCCCAAAATGAGTGCTAAAAGGTTTTCATGATCATGAACTAGTGTTGACATTCATTTTGAGACGGAGTGAGTACTCCTTTATTATTGTCGATGTGATTGATGAAATTTGAGTTCCGTGCTTCACGTGGTTTACTACTCATATTTGTTGGAATACATTTTTCCAAATGGAACTTGATAATTGATAATAGCTGTAGATTCAAACAAGTTATCATCTTCCTTTTTTAATATATAATAAGAAAAAGGTTTCTCGGAGTTGTTTTTCCCATATGAGTGTAGATACATTGATGTACATACTAAGAAAAACACAAAGAGGAATCTCCTGGGGGAGATCGACAATAAAGGAAATTCTTTTGCATGAGGAAGTCACAGTATTCTTTATATCAGCAATACGGCAAAATAAATCTTTTTCGTGGATGTGTAGGTCGGTTTCTTAAATCCTTGCAACACCTTGACTGGCGCATTTCTAGAAGCATAAGCTCCTGTATCATTGGTTAATTAGTGGAGGATGATGTGAAATATATTTTAAAAATGATTTATTTTGCAGCAAGCATATACAGGTTCTCCACCTTTTGTGGTTTTAATTTTTTGATGGTATTTGATATTTGATTGAAGATTACTACGCCCTCATCAGGAATTTTTTTGCAGAGAAGTTGACTCCCTGGGTTAATGGATCAATGTTAAAAGTCACAAGGCATAGCAAGGTATACCTGAAGGTAGATGGTTTTTTGTTTTTTTCTATGAGATTAGTGTATATTGGCAAGATGGTCGAAAGTTCACGATTCACTTTTCTGTCGGTGCTTTTCTTTTTGTTCCGTGCACTTCTTTTTAAAATTTGTGACGATTTATCATTTGATCTAAAAAACTTATGCATTTGGGTAGCACTTGGCAGAAAGTTTTAGTCAACTGCTGGTTCTAGCTTCGAACTCTCTTCTTTTCACCATTGTGGATATATTGCATTTCCTAATTATATTTTGACAGCTAAACTCCTAAAGCATTACTAACATGAATGTTGAACATTATCAATGTAAGACAAACTGTTTGGGAGTTTGTATTCGTAGAGAATATCCAAGTATGATCGGCTTATCCGTCATAAATTAAATACAGCAATGTGAAATGAACTAGTTGTGGTTTCACGCACCCAACGAAACTGAGGTCGTTTATATAGGTCTTCCATTGATTTTACTCCAGTCTGGAAGTTTCTGCTGGCAGAAACGAACTCATGAATTTAGTAAGCGTGTATTGTGGTGCACCATGTACAAGTTTGGTGAAAGTGCTCACCGACCCTAGAGCATTCGAATTTTGTGAAACTACATTGGTACTAAAATTGTATCTTCAACTGCCTCTACTATATTTGAGTGTGTGTACATTATATTAGCTGCACATTCTTTGGCAAGTTCAATAGATACTCTCCTTTGAAAATTTACCAACTCTCCTTTATCTGTCCAAGAGGGTGTTGCGGTGGAGGCATTGGCACATTTCAAAATTTTAGATGATTGACAGTCCCGATTGTGGGGAACCGGGAAGTATTTGAATTCAAGGTAGGTTACAGTTTGTGATGATGAAAGAAAACTGATTGTAGGGTCTTTCTAGACAAATTTTTTGCTTATTCTTTACTCACAAATATGACCCATTCTTTCATAATTACTTTCTTAATATTCGGTTGTAGTTTTCAAGGGCAACCCGGTTTGCCAAAACACCAAGATTGTTTACTATTTCCATTTCTTTTCCCAATGACAGTGTGCTTATGATATTGTTTTGCTAGTTAAATCTTATGCTGTATGATTAGTTATCCCTATTGTAAGTTAAAATTGATTCCCTTCTCTCTCTGCATAGAGTTCAATTTTGACATTTGTGATCAATATGATTGCACTTAACTGAAGGTACACTTAGTTACTCATTATTTTGAAAATACAAAATTTTCAATTCATAGTATTCTCTATATAGGTTTTACGAACGGAATTTTATCACCTAAAATATAACAATGGTTAAGTTAAAGTTTGAATTTATTTAGTCACATGGTGACTTTTAGAAAAGGAAAGTGGACTCCTTGGTTGGAAAGGAGGGAGTATGTTTTATGGTGCTCTATTCCAAAGCATATATTTGTCTCCTAGAAGCTTATACTTTTGCAATCTACAGGTGCACAGTTTGACTAGTCACAATGGTATGCTCCATTGGAAGTGGGCGAATGGTAACCATGGCAAGGCTTCTGGAATCGGGAAGTGTGTCTCGAACTGTCACAGGTAGAAATGAAACACCTTTAACCCTTTCTGGAAACTTGGAAATCTATACTTTCATAAAAGAAGTTTTGCTCCCTTCCTGTTTTCTCTGACAACAAAATTGTTTAGTCAACCTGAAGATGTAAATATTTAAGGAGTAACTGTCTTAATTTATGATGCTGATCATTAATTAAAACCAAAGAAAGATTATGGATTGCTCATGAGAAGTCAAGAAGAATGGAAGTGTAGATGCAAATACTGCTAATTTCCTAGTGCTTTTTTAGAACTTATAAGGAAGAGAATATCAAGAGTATTGCATGGGGGAGATAAGGCAAAAAGACCCTTTTGGTCCCTGACCTATGGACTTTTTGTATAAGTAGTCCCTATTTATTTTCTTGCCTTGATTGCATACCTAACCTATTCAAAGTAACCTAATTTGGTCCCTCAAATCAAATCGATCGATTTAATCATCAGACGTGGCAAACTATTTCCTACGTGGCGCTTAGTTGGCGATGACATGGTGTACAATTTGGGGAAAAATGACATTCTTACCCTTAATACTTATTAAAAATCAAACTAATTGAATTAGTTTAAAATTTGATAAACTTTATTAAAATAGTAAAAGAATAATTAATCACCACCACCGCCATCACCACCACTACCACCACTGCCGCCATCACCACCACCATCCACCACTACTGCCACCATCACCACCACCCACCGCTACTGCCGCCATCACCACCGCCACCACCGCTGCCACCATCACCACCACCCACCTCCCTTTCAACAACCTATAACCACCACCACAAGGTCCACAACACAATCAAAGCCAACATTCACAATCATCTAAGCAAAAGTTCAGCAAACCCAGATAAGAATATGAAGAGAAGAAGAGTAAGGAACACCAAAATCAAGAAGAAATTGAAACGGAAACCTTCTCCACCTCACTTCCATTGAATCCGGTGAACTTCCTCTTCTTCTTCTCCCTATTTTTTCCTTCTCTCTCTCTCTCGCTGAACCTCACAGCCTCACCTTTAATGTAAACAAAACAAATTCAACAATCATTCACATAAATAAGAAAAACAGGAAGAAGTGCCTGAGAACAATTTCTGCACTTTACAAGCCAAGCCTTATAACCACAAAAAGGACATAGCACCAAAATGAGAATGCACAAGAAACCACCCTATGGACAGGACCCTAACATCCCCCCCCCCAAACAAAATAAAATCAGGTCAATACAACCAAAGGCGTCATCCAAATACCAAAGAAAAAACGGAATCCATACCAATTGCCTCGATACCTTCAGGAAGGCACCGAAGAGGATGAACGTGGTGGCGGAGGAGTAGCCGTGGATGGGCCAGTCACCTTTATCCCCCTCCGGACTTCCCACCCGCCGCGACAACACAAGCGCTAATCGCAGTCGCCGCGACAACACAAGCGCTAATCGCAGTCGCCGCGACAAAAGTCATTTCCTCCATAGGAGACACTTTAGGGAAAAGATGTCTCAGGCTCTAGTAAAATTTATAGAGAGGTTCTGTTTCATGGGTAAGGCACATTGTTAATAAAGAGTAACTAGTATCAATCAATTAACAATGGAAATCCCTACAATTGCTGGTATCCTTCTACAGTAATGTCAACAGGGCTTCATATTACTGTTAAACTTGAAGGATGGAAACAGATACCATGGTTTGAGCAACTGATCAATCTATAGATAGCAACTTTTATATATCAATACTGTAGAACGCCAGATCAATGGCCACCGTTGTCTCCACGTTGCCATCCACCAAACCCCTCAAGACTCTCCGCCTATTCCTGAAGGTTCTATTGATTACATCTCAAACATTCCAGACGAGCGCCTGGCCTACGTTTTTCAGTTCCTCGGATCCGGCGATCGGCGGTGCTCCCTCGTCTGCCGCCGCTAGATCTGGTTTGAGGGTTGGGGAAACGGGGGAGGGGGAGGGGGAAAGGGGGGAGGGATTTATGTTTTTTTTTCTATCTTTTAATTTTATCTTATAAATTTGTAGGGTATATTACTATTTTACCCTTTTAATAATGCCATCTCAGCTTTTTTTTGACCAAATTTTTGGTTAATTCGATCGATTTGATTTGAGGGACCAAATTATGTTACGTTTAATAGGTTAGGTATGCAATCAAGGCAAGAAAATAAGTAGGGACTACCTATACAAAAGGTCCATAGGTCAGGGACCAAAAGGGTCTTTTTGCTGGGGAGATAAATAAAAGTTAGCATGTAACAAAGGAACATTATTTGTAATAATGAATGGAACGAAGAATCATCATCAATGGGTTGATTCCAAATGGTCGGGAGAAGGTCTTCCGTATTTTGTGAAGCTGGTTCGGAAGAAGTCGTTTGCACTTCTATCCCGTGTTGGTGTTTTCTCCATTAGTCAAATATACGAATATCTATATCCTCGTCTATGTTGTAGCCCAGCAAACCTGGATTGTTGCTCCAGCCCAGCCTAAAAAAAGAAGCGGAAGTAAGATAAATTAATTATAAAAAAAAAACAAGAAAAGAGAAAAAGAGGGAAAGTAAGTGACGCCATTTTTTTTTGTAAGATTCTACCTTTAGCTCCTCTCCCCCTCTCCTCTCAACTAAAGTCTGATTGACCTCTCTTGCTCATATTTCAATCTACACTCATGAACTAAGTTGTTTGATTGGTTTATTGGGTATATTCTCTAACCAATTTGTTTGTGTGTTGATTTAAAATTAAAATGAGTGCTTTGTTTGGATGATAAGAAAAGGGAGGATAGTAGAGGTTGATGATACAATGGAAGAGAATATGGATGAATGTGAAAAAATAAGTAATTGTGGAGGGGCGTAATCCTTCACATTGTTAACCAATTTATTTCTCTTAAGAAGATGGAAAAAGAGGAGGGAAAACCAGTGACCGCTTGGTCTAGCGGTATCCCCTTTTCTTTCTTAATGGGAGGTTAGAGGTTTAACTCTTGTCTGGGACGTATTGAGGAGGAATATATCTTTTTGATGATTCCCTTGTTTTTATTCTTGTCAGGTCTATTTAATAAAAAATAATCATTGTTATTCTTCTCAGGTCTACTTAATATAAAATAAGGTCTCCTCCAGCTCAAAAAAGAAGAAGCGGGAACCAATAAAAATAGATCATTACGCATTATCTACTTCAACACAACATAGATTGAGTGAAAATTATGTGTACCATCACGAACTATCAAATATTTCCCCATCCTTTACTTCCCATTTTATATCAAGCAAAATCATAATAAAAGGATGCACTCTCCCGGGGAATTCCATTTGGAATTGCTTCTTGATCCCTTCTTCTTTATCAAAACAAAGGGATCATATATATTTTCATGGTCTATGTACTTCAAATGTTAATATAACTGTAAAAATTCAAAATACGTTCTCATTCACATTTTTTCTAGTACAATAAGATGTGTCAGAGAGAGCAAACCCACATCTGCAGTTTTCTGTATGCATGAGCAGCATATTCTTGGACATCTCATTTTTCCAAAATTAAATTAAAACCATCTTTCCCAACATTCCCATGAGTCTATTCCCTCCACTCATTTGGCAGATGAAGCAAGCCGTTGGACATTAGCTGCTCAGTATATTCACAGAGAATTAAGAGATGCAGATGAAGCGAATTTGCTTGATGAAGAAGGTTAGCTTTATCATTTGTCCAAGTTACTGAATGAGTCTGCGTATTATGTTTATAGGTGTTGCAGAAAATTAAAGTTTTCTAAGTAAGAATCTTACCTTTGTTATAAAAGATGAGGTGATGTTTGCTGACGTTCATATTTTTGCAATAATAGTTAAGTTTATGCCAATAATCATAGGGATACATAGCAATTATGTTTATGATGATGAGATTGCCTGCTCATTATTGTTCGGATGAATAACATTAGTTTTATGGGAGTTTGGTGACCTGTGGCATGATATTTCCTGTTTTACAACTTGAATTTGTAATAATATAATGTATTTTTGTTGATTAATATGGCAATGCACGTTTCTGTTTTATGTGGAGCCGTCCTTGCAAATCCAATGTAATATGAAAAAATAGCCCTTCATGATGTTAAATTGTTGAAGAAAGAACAAAATGTGACTGGTATTTTCAAGTGGATACCTAAGTGAAATTCTATGCGGCAATTTGGAATATACTTGCCCCTCCATTTAACTCAAAAGAGTCCATGTTTGAAACTCAAGCTTGTAGACAATGCACTTCTATATCTTAATATTAACCGATATAACTAACTTGTCCGCTAAAATTGGGACATCATGCGATTTGCACGTCTAATTTTCAATATGAGGCTCTTTCAATGGAACATATTGAATAAAGATGGTCTCTTTATCAAGGAGAAAAAACCTTAGAAATGAGAACGATGTAATACTCTTACTACACAAGCAAACGGAGAGAGTTTTCATTAATGTAAATCAAACTCCTTTTATTGCTAGTACGTGTGATTTCGCTGTCATGTTTTTGCCAGGCGCAGCCTGATTGTGATGTCTTCTTGCTACAAGTTGGTATGGGAAGAATGTGTAGCGTTGCTTACAATGTTGAACTGGAAAACTAACTCTGCCCAAACCAGTCTTTTCCCCTATCGCTTTGGGGTCGGCTACAGCTCAACTTAACTCAATCTACTTACTCGGCCTTACTCCCAATAATTTGGGGTCGGCAACATGAATCATTCTTCTCCATTTTGGTTGGTCCGATGCAAGATCATCAGTCAAATCACAAGATCCTTATCTAATAATGTTGGTCACATTATTTTGGGTTTACCCTGCCTCTGATATTGTTTTTGTTATTGATACAACAACTTCCTAATGGGTGCACCAGTACCTTTTGGTTTATGTTGTATTTGTCTAAACCATCTCAAATGATTATCTTTTCATTAAAAGTCGTTTTACTCCGTCCATAGTCCTACTTTCCTTTTTGTGCGTCCCAAGAAAATTAGTAGCATTCCTATAAATGGTTAAAATCATAGTGTGATTTAGAAATGGTACAAGCATGTAAAGCAACATTCTTAAGAAGTATGCAATGTAAAATGGTACTATCTTTTTGGGACGGAGGGAGTTTTTTGATATCATGGTCTGTGAGATGTGGTTGCTTCTACAGGCCGTAGGAGTTGTATCAGTATTTTGTTTACCCACTATATTTTTATTGTAATGACTTCTCAACCACTTTAAATATTTCCAATTGCAGATATGCACATATTTGATTTGAAGCCTATGACAGACCCGCTTAACTTGGTGAGATTTGGGAACTTGTCGTGTTAAGATCTTTTACTGCTTTGTGGTTCAATAGGGTAATTTGTCATGGAAAGATCCTCTGTTCATATTTCCTAGGGATAACCTTGGTTGCTGCAATTCCTCCTCTACCCCTCAACACACACATCGCCGCTTTTAAGTTGTGAAAAACATTCTTATACTGTAGCTTCTGCTATATTTTTTTCTTGCTCCGCAATAATATCCTTTGAACTTGGTGAAAACTATGGCCTAACCGCTTCAATCTGAAGATTTGATTCATATCTTTTACTGCATTGTGGTGTTGGATTAGGGAATTTGTCGTGTTAAGATTATCTGGTATTGCTCCCAAGGGTATAAATGGTAGCTGCAATGTCCCCTCTCACCCCCCCACCCCACCCACCCGCCAAACACAAACACACACTGTCTACCTGTTGTGAAGTTGTGATAAGCACTCTATCTTGTAGCTTTGCACAATTCACAATATTTATTTGTTAAATCTTGCTTGTAGCTTGTTTGACAATAGCCCGGCTAGGTACCACAGTCACACATCAGACTATTGGAACTTATAACAAAATATACTCCATTTTCTAATCTTCTGGGACGGGCTCCAACTTTGACTTGATTCATGTGCTTCTATGGTTGTCCTTGTTAACTCCTGTCAGAGCTTAATTATCATTTAATTCAGATAGTTCTACAAATACCAAGAGTGGTTGATAATGTTTTACACTATCACTTGAAAGGATAAATCCTCGTAAATTGTAGTTCAAAGATTTTATTTGATCTGCCTGACTTATCACTTATCACTTAATGAGTTAATGCTTATCTCTTCTTTCACTCTCTAACTAATTCTATTCGTGGTCCTGGTCCTGGTCCTCTATCCTTTCCATACTCCTCTCCCATAATACAATCTCTTTTTCCTGTAGCGCATGATATTAATCCATTGGATCATCAGGCACTTTTTTTAAATTATATTTTCTATATAACTTGGATCCCCTTATTTACTTGCCAAAGAAAAAGAATCATAGGAGCTTATTTTACAGATCCGATTAGCCCACCTCCCGGTTTCGCTATGATCCACTATCAAACCGAGTGAAGAAACAAGGTGGATGGAATGAACAGTAGTTTGCTCTCCTGCGGAGGGAACCGATTGGTGTATTGTATTTAAAGAATCAATTTTCGAAATACATATTAAATATTTTAATATACTATATTTTATTTACCTATATCTCCAGTGAATCGCATAAAACCTATACAAACTATCTTTATTAGAAATGAGTCCAATGCACTTGGACAAAAAAAATCTGCATGATTATTTTTTATCTTTATTAGAAATGAGTCCAATGCACTTGGACAAAAAAAATCTGCATGATTATTTTTGAATAAAAAAGTTTGCACGACTGTTTTTGGAACATTAAAAAAAGAAATACTCCCTCCTTCCCCGAAAGATCTTTCCATTTCTAGCATAGCTAAAATATAAATCTAATTTGCTAATGGTACAAGTATATGAAGCTCTCTCCTTGATATCCGTAAAAAGTACAATGATCTTTTTTTTAAAAGACGGTGTAGATATTTATTTTGAAAGAGCAAGAAAATATTGTGGAAGGGGTCAGTATAAGTAACTTTTTTTTCCCATTGAAAAGGGGTCAAATATCCTATTTTAAAATTTATCTATCAAATTAATACTACTAAAAAGAATTTTTTACAAATCAAAAGGGGTCAAGTGACCCCTATATCCAAGGCATAGATCCGCCACTGGTAAGAGTTCTTTGTCCTTCCATAATCATTTTTTCCCTTTTCTATTTTCTTTTTGTGCTGTGATGGTTTGAATTGATTGATAGAGAGTGACCGACATAAATGAGGTACAAGACATTCCAGTGAAACCACTAAGTTATTCCCTTTTCCTCTTTATTTTCAAAGGTAAGATTCTAGGGAAGATAAAACGGCATAATTCTTCTTTAGCTTCTTGATAGAAATTCCGCCTTTATGGATATTCATCAAGCCTATTCATTGTTCAGTGCTTTCAATGATTATTGAATGTTAGATAAATCATTTTCTGGGAAATAAGGTAAAGTTGAATGATTAGTGATTTTTAGGTTTTCAAATTAACAAACTTTACTAGGATTTTCTCCTTAAATTTCAGTGTGACAAACAAATGGCAAGATGTTGGAGAAAATCAATAGTTTGGAAGATTCAGAACTTAATATACTTCAGATTCTGAGCTTAATTTCAATTTTAATGGACAGAGTCTGTATGTTAGCTAAGAATATAAATTAACCTTTGAGACTTGAGAGCCTTCACCCGAGTGAAACTAACTTGGATAATGCAATCCCCCAAAAGCATGCTTAAGTACAGTGATGGTGTCAATCAAGCTTTAACTCTCCTCACTTTTGAACCCCAACTCATACATGGAGGGATTCACTGAGTGTGCACCCAAAATCGCCAATTTAAGCATTAACAATAACTGCGGAAACAAATGCAAACTGGGATGAGTCCAAACACCTGGTATAACGTGCATATCAAACACTTGATACCATGTTGATTTTGCCGATTTTGCCAAAACCTTTAGCTACTGGAGAGAAGTCACAGCTATGTGTATCAAAAAATCTGAACTCTAACTTTAACCAGCTTGAGTGTTTTATGCATGCAAACAAATTATATCCCTCAGACTCCTGCCAGATATTAATTTAGTATTAATGGTTGTAGTTCAGTACCTCTTAAATCTTAATCCATACTGATTTTGCTTTTAGGTTTTATACTAGCTGCTTTCTATTTTCTTGCAGGTATGTTGTAATTCTTGTAAGAAACCAGTGAAAGCCAGCCGATACGCAGATCATGCAGGTTACTTTGAATTTCCTTTTTTTAGTGTTTACTGGTCTTCTTGTGATTCATTTACTCCTCCAGTCTCCGAGTTCCGTATCTTTTGACTGTAGGCCAATTGGCCTTCTTTTGACATATTTTGATTTCGATTTAAGTAGTTTTTGGATAAAGCTACAATGACTAGAAACTGTGTCAAAAGAGTTAAGATGTCTGTACTTAAAAGTTAAATAAATGATCCCAAAAAAATCCAAGGGGACAATTTTCAAGTGAGGGAGTATGCTTTTGCATGTTTAAGTCCATATAGCCTAGGTGTACAAGAAAGAAGAGGATGCAAACCATTATTTGTTGGAAAAGTGTTTAACCTTCATACGACCACCGTTTCAAAATATAAGACCTTGACGTGTTTCAATTTTGTTTCATAATGTAAGGTCTTTTACTACTTCAAGACGTTTTACTAATTTGTTCCGGTACTGCCCCTATTAAATAAGCCCCTATTTTTTGCTATAGAGATTACTGAGAAAAAGTCATCTCATAAAAGGTTAGGGGTAATTTGTGTACTTACGTTAAATTTATCATGATAGGATTCCTTAATAAGTGGGCAAAACCCTTTAAAGAACTAATATTTTGAAACGTAGGTAGTAATGAGTAGTGAAGGATGCCTAGAAGTAGGTTATTTAACAGATAGGATGGTCACCTTTACCATTTGCACATGGTGGGTCAGCTTCCACCTTGAACCAAGAAGAAACAGAAAATGAGGGAAGTTTCCTGCTCAAGTCCAATTGTTGTAGGAACTGAAAAAAGGATAGGTGCAGAGACTCATTATTGGAATGCATCAAATTTGAGTAGGACTATATTTTCTAAGCAAAGTGATATAGGTGGATCTTCATCACCTTTTCCCGAGGTGCTTCAAATTCAGATGACCGGGTGGTTTTGAATATGAACCTGAAATGGAAGTCTACTCCATGTATTGGTTTTTCCAAAACATTTAATTATAGTTGTTCAAGGCGAGAGGTGGGCGAAAGGTAGTTTCTGAAGGCAAGAGGCGAGCGACAGAAAGGCAAGAAAGGCGAGGACAAAGGGGAGATCGTTAAGAAATTATGTTTATATGTGGTATATGCTATAACAAATCTCAAAAAGTGTTATAACTGATAATAAAACCTGAAATTAAATTCACATATAGTGTCAATAACTTGAATTTCAACATCCAAAGTTACAAATCTAAAGCAAAAGATAAGGTTAATTAAATTTTGAACAAGAAAAATCCATAATAATGCAAAATGGTGAAAAATAAAGTTATAGACTGCACCAAAATCAGGTAGAAACTCATCGACCATCGTGTTTGTAAACCGACTTCTGAATTATGTTTGGCGACCAGCGCAACCAATTTTGGCGAAAAAACTCGAGGCCAGTGAACTATTCTGGTTGGATCTGACCAGTTTGACTTTCCTCTTTACAATTTCATTTGGAAGTCCAAGGTTCCGTTCAAATACAAAGTCTTTACGTGGTCAGTGGTCTTTGGTCGTTTGACTACTAATTATTGGCGGCAAAGGAGACATTAGAAGATGTACATCTCTCTAGATATGTGCGCTATGTGTATGGGGGCTAATGAGTCGCACGACCATTTGTTTATGCATTGTTCTATGGCTCGAAGTCTTTGGAGCAGGTTGTTCGAGATGCAAGGTGAGCTTTGTATTATGCCTCACGGTGTGGAGGAGTTTTGCACGATTAGATATTTGGGTTTTGGTCAGTCGAGGGAGGTTTCTTTGTTGTGGGGTTGTGCTGTATTCAGTCTGCGGGGGAACATTTGGATTGAGGAACTCTCGGGTTTTAAGAAATCGAGAGTTATCGTTGTTGTGGGAGAAGACCACTGACCAGTCTTCTCTTTGGGATAGGAGTTTTGGTGCTTTCCACGGTTTGACTTTGGGAGACTTGGCTAGAGGTGGAAAGCTGCTATACCGTAATTCGTGTGTATTTGTTATTTTTATTTTGGTGGATTTCTCGTCCGCCCTCTTCTTCTCTTATCAATGAAATTTCTTCTTTTATTAAAAAATATATATATATCTCTCCAGAACCCTAAGTCGAGCAAGATGATTGCCTCACACCTGAAGCGTCCAACACGAGCGCCTGGCCCAGAAAGGTTTGCATCAGCCTGACTGGATACTTTGAGGCGATCGACCCCTCTTAGAGGCGGAAACGACCAGGCAGGGCGCCTTTTACAACTACAAATTATCGAAGGAAAAATAAAGGAAAGAAGCCTTTGTTGCAAGATAGCAGACATGGACTTCCATTGACATATGCTTTCAGCTTTATTTAATTAAGAAGAAAGTAGGGTTACATAATGTGAGCTTATTAATTTGAAATCTTTTCAAGTGTTTGTTTAATTATTGTCTTGACTATTTCACTCGTCTGAAACTCTAGTTTATTTGGAGTTACCCCCTTGATTTGTGAACATTGGTGATGAAAAACTTGCTGGGACTTGAAAATATTCACTAAGCATACCTTTTCCCTCCCTTGCTATGTCAGAGCTTTGTAAGTCATTAATTTCTGCAAAAGAAAGTATTCCAGAGCTTGGTGGTGGTACGGGACACAAGAAGCCTCCAAGGAAAGAGAGGAAAAAGTTGCTAACTAATGCTAGTATCCTTCTAATTTCTTGAGACTCATTTTATGGCTTTGCCTTTTTTTTTAAGTGGGTATTATATATTGGAATTTCACAAATTTCCATTTTATTTGACTATAGATTTGGTGTAAATGTAGTCAAAGGTTATATTTTTGGTGCTGCATTTGTTAGCAGCTGTATGTCTTAGCTTGATGATATAAAATTATAAATTGTCACCTTAATTCCGACCAAGCAGCAGCAGTTGGAGAGCTAGAAAGGTTCCGAACCTCCGATGGTGATGATATTGGTGCATCAGACACCCATCTGGATGAACAAACTCATATGACAAGTTCATACATGGAAGCTAAACGTATCTTTCTTTTGCTCTAGTATTTTAGTTTGTTTTCTTAAAGTCTCTACTCATTTGAATGGAATTTCACTTCACTTCACCTCTTCTGATTTGAGTATTTATAGTATATTGCTTTATCTAACCAAGTTTCAAGCCATGTTCCTATTCTTTATAAATATAATTTTCGTGTTCTTTATGGGGGGTTACTGGGTTGAACCTTTTGTTGGTATAGTAGTTACTTGCTAAAGTATAACAATTTACTGATTGCTTCTTGTCAAACCACAACTGATGGATTTATAAATATAAAAAAGAGAATGAAAGTTCTGACATCTGTTAGAGTTAATTTAGCTGGACTTAGTTTATGAATTAACGTGGATGAAACATAATCCAGCTTGCTAAATTGGGATATTGTTTGTAACCGAAGAGGACTGTTTTGGCGTCTGCATGATGCTGGTGATATGAGGTGATAACGGGACATTGGTTCAGTGCTGGTGGAGAGGCCATAAGTTGGTGTTGTAGATGGTGATTCTGGTGATGTGACAAGTTTTTGGCAGTTGTGAAACTGTGTTTGGCTCTGGTAGTGGTTGGATTTAGCTATTGCGTAGCGAATCTGTCTGTGCTTGTTAATTTTTTTCAATATTTCTTTTATTGAAACTTTTTTTTTCTTAATGTTGTTTGTTTTGACTGTGAGGGGGTGGGGGTCAGAACTAAGTTGAATTTGCGGGCATCTACTTTTGATATGCAGAGAATGAATGTAACATAAAATAGTACGAGGCGGAAATCAATACTATTTCCTTATAAACACACTATGAAGGGATTATGGAAAACAGAAGTACAAAAGAAGAGGTTACTTGATTAGATTGCACGTAAGAAGAAAGATAAATTAGCTGTGTTTTTGGAATCTACCAATTCTGAGGTACTCAATTGAGTTTTTGCAGCCTCTAACTTTGTTTTGATTTAGGGCATAAATTAGCGTCCTTGTATAATTTTTGTTGTTTGACAACACATGAGTGTATTCTATGGACCTACGAATTTGAGTTCCCGTATACTTTTCTATTTACAAGTTTTGGGACTCTTATGTTCTTTATGTTTCTTTGACTCAGTTTTCTGGTTTTGACTTTAGGGAGTACTTTGTGTGTAGATGGGGCACTTCTAATGGATTGTTCAGTATTAGGTAAAGGGAGTACTGAATTCTATGCTGGTGTGAAGCCACCTCAAACAAAACGTTCTAAATTGTATGTTCTTCTCTAGTATTTTCTATGTTATCTCCTTATTTGAACCAAATGTGCACGATTTCCTTTTATTTATCCTTCGCCTGCTTTTCCGAGCTTTTGAAGCTTAAGGACTTGTAGGGTGTCACTGTGAGCACTTTCAGAGGAATAGTTGAACAGCCAGAACATTGACTACTAAAGGGCATTTCATGCAAATGCTGAGCAATATAGTTAGTGCTTAGGCACCTGACTGCGTGCTCTTTGTAGGTTCTTCTTCAATGTGAGCTGGATGAGCTCTTTTGCTCATTCAGTTGCAGATTAATTCGTTTGACTTCTGAAACATTTGTAGAATTTCATACACTAAGGTCCAGTGGAAACAGAGTTGAAATCATTCTTCCTTGAGGTTTCTCAGCTGGGTACACATTTTTCTTGTTTCCTGAGTGTAACACAGTTTTATTGTACCTTGTAGGATAGCAGCTGAGAGTCCATTGATATCAGATGATATAGAAACAGCAAGTGGTGTAACCAAGAGTTTGTGTATAAGTACTCAGGAGGCAATAACCTGTAAGGCCAGATTAATTTTTCTCGATTCTACTATTTCTTGTCAAGTTCCATAGCAGGATCCTCATAAAAGTTCGAATGCTGGGATTTCAAATGTGTTATCTGCCTAACAATTGACACATGTTTTCTTCTCTCTTCTGGCACCAGAATAAACTTATTTTAAGCTGATACTGTATGGGTTCTTGATAATTGTTTTGCAAATATGCTTTTCGAGTAGAAAGGCTATGCCATTAAATACTAAATTCTCATGCGTTTGATACATGCTTATTTTGGTTAAACGGCAAGAAAAAAGAAGACCATAATGGAAGAGTTTTCTCGGGGGTCTGCTTCGCAGAAGTTTTGTGAAAGGACAAACATAGGGTCTCCCATAAGGTCGTAGGTCCGTAAAATCACCTCGGCAGTAATACCACTGGAAAGTAATCTTAAAAGGCAAAAAGAAAATAGCTTGAAAGAGCCAAACTGATCTTTCTACCCTCAACCCACAAGTCCACGTAGAAAGAGGTAGGAGATGCAGTAGATTATAATGCATGGTGCAATATTCAGCGATTCATACTATCTGAGATTGCTTCTTGAGTTCTATCGAGGACCGGCAGGACTGAATGTCTTCCTTAATGCATCTCCCCTTGTAGACGCATACTTATTGGCTGTATTTTCTTAACTGCCTTTATTGGACAAGGATGTCCGAGAATCTGGCAGCTCATTTTGGCTGCTAACTGTTGGTCAGGCTAACAAGAATTTTTTTTCCATTTCGCACTTTTCCACCGTCATTATTTACTCTGATTGAGCAGCCACTGTCAATGTGGATATGTACTTTACTCGAATAATGCTAAATCCGCTATTGGTACTCTTTTCAAGCCGTAGGACCCGGCTAAAATGTTAATAAAATAATATTAAGCCAATAAGGCGTTTATGCACTTTTTGTGCACTTCTCTTTATGGTTGTATCATTGTTCATTTTACTCTCAGTCAATTCATTTTTCTTCTCTGTCTTCAATTATTTTCATCAGAGGATTAGTTTGGTTTTGAAAAACTTAATTTAATCTGCTTTCGTGAACACTCCACGTCAGTAACCATGTCCGCAGTAATAAACTGCTAGACATCTGCTGATTGTGTTATCATCATACTCAAGAATGGTAAGTCTCAAAGCTAACCAGAAAATATTTTAGTAAATCTTTTGCATCTTATGAAACTGGTGTATATATATATATATAACTTTGTTTTTTCCCTCCACATTAGAGAGGGTAGTAAAGGAGCGTGCAACCTTCAAAATACCCTGCCCATTTGAATAAAACCTGCACAAGTGCTTTTTGTCTTTCAAAATTTCATAATTTTCGGTTTAGAATTTTAGAAATCAGAGCAAAGATAAAGAATTTATTTTGAAAGTTAGGAGCAAATCATGGTTAAAATAACACCAACAGTCCTAAAATCTTTCTGTTCGTTGGATTTCTTACCTTTTAATATTTTTTAAAAATTCCTGGTGCAAATGCTGCAACATAATTTTCTATTTCTGCACCGTAGAAAAATTGTTCAGCGGAAGCTAGTGGAAATAATCTGATTAATAATCCTTGAACTAATTAACTGTCATATTATTCATATCATGCATAGGTGTGATTCCCCATTACAGGAATTGGTTCATGTATGAGATCCAAGCAGTAAATGCATTCATTGTTCTAGGCTCTAGCGGCATGTGGCTACTTCTTTTTTGGTACTCATGGCTTCATACTTTAGATCTTATGTAGCCGTCAGACCAAAAGTTGGAGAAATAGCTTAAGCTGGAAACAGAATAGTAGAGCTAAGCCTTGACAATCGGGATTGGACAGAGTACTACATCCCGGACTGGGCTAGTCCGAAGGAGGATCTGCCTTTTTAGTGGCAAATTTGAAATTTAAAACCAACAACGATAAAGCCTTACTCCCGATCACTTGGGGTCGGTACACGAATCCTTTTCCGCCATACGCAAGAGTTATTAGGATTCATGTTCATAAGAGATCTGACAGGGTTTTACACTGGCTGTGAGGCTACCTAACACAACCCTCCTCTATTCAGGCTTGGGATCGCTTCATAGTATACTCCATTAAGTAGGCCTCCACAGTGTACCAGCTCCTCAGAAAAAAATTATAAATACAGTTTTATGCAAACAAGGAGCTATGGATTTGAGATTTTAAATTGGGAAAGAAAAATTGTTTACTTTCATTATTTGGGGTGGGGGGGTGGGACGGAGGCGTGGATGAGCATTTGCTACATCTCTGCTTGCAGATTTCTCTTTTTCCTACAGCTTTTCTCATTTTGATTTATGATATCAACTTTGTATGCAATGTGCTTAATAATGTTCAGAGAATTTGCTGTAATTTCAAAATGCTTTTCGATACATGATGTACTCATGTGTAGAGGAATCTTCATTCACGTGTTCAGATGGAGACTACCCCAACAATCCAAGGGTTGGAATTCAAAAGACTCATGATAATCAAATTCTTGAGAATATTAACAATTGCTACTTAGAGGGCAAAGGTACTAGCTTTAATAATAATTGCTGTGCACATCTCTAGTATTGAACTTACTAGAATTATATATTTTTCTCAAACAATTTATCTGCAAGTGTAGAACCACGGATTCCTCTTGCAATTGAACTAATTTTGGAGCTTTTATTATAATTATCGGTGACACAGGAAAATCAGATATTCCAGCTCCACTTGCAACCAAGATTTTCTATTCACAAAGAAAACATCGTCTCCGATCAGCGCTAACCCATTTATACTACAATTCATCAACTAATCAACATGTTCAGAACCTGGGTAATGTGACAGTAGTACAGGGAAATAGGCTGCCATCATGGATTCCATGTCCAAACAACTTAAGTCCCCAGCAGGGTGAGGTACACCATTAACTTTTTCTATGCTTGTTAGGATTGCCTTCCTTTTGGGTCAAGTTGTGCTTAATTATTTATTCTGCAGTTGCTTGTTTTGTATATGAGGCTGATCTCTTTCTCTCTCTCGCTGCTAATTCATTCTGGAGGTTATCATATCCGTCACAGTCTTATATATAACCTACCTTCACTTACTATTTGATGCCGTAAGAAGTGTTAATGGAAATGATACATACTGTAACCAACAATGGAGCCAATAAGTGCTAATAGATGGGAGCATTTCCAAGAATTAATTTTACTCTGATAAAACTTAAAAGTAGTTTTCCCTTTGCTGAGTAAAGTATCTGTAGAATACAATAACATCAGGTAAAGACTGAATTCTTGAACTCAGAATCTCAAAACTGGAACATGGATGTACAGAGTTAGAAACTTCCAGCGCTAAAAACACTGATAGTTTGAAAAGTTCAGTTCAGATTGCTGCATAACTAAACACATTGGAGCCTGAGTTAACTTTTTATAGCAAACTTGTGATGCTATATAATGAAGCTCCAATAGCGAACCACTGTTTAGTTTTTTTAATCAGATATTTCCCAGGTAGAACTTGTATATGCTTTTAGTTGTGTTATTGTCTCTTGTTGGTGTAAGAATGTTTCCTTTTTATGCAAGTCATCAACACTCCCCCACCAAGGTGCCTGTTTATTTATTGCCAGGTTATCCTATGTTCTTATTTGGATATATTAGTGGACCAGAAGCTTCAAGAAGTAGCTGTTTAGGAAGTTCAATGATGTTCTGTGATCCAGTCTTTTATATAAGAATCTCTTTTTGTGAAATCTTGATTGAGTGGGTTACTCTGAGGACAACTTTTTATGCCTTGAATTTCATATGCTTAGGTAGATGGAAAGTAAGTGGTTTGCACAAACCATGCCCATACTATTATGAATATTTTATAGAGAGCAATGGGAATATCTCAAATTAAGAATTGTTTTTTCCTGTTCTATTTTTGTCTGAAGGATATGTCCTTTTGAGGATGATCCCTCGTTACGTGACTAATTCTGTTGCGTGCATGTTCCCTTCCATTGTATTAGCGAGCTCATTTCTTTCCTCAAGAATGGCGTTAATGATATTCACATGACAAATCATGAAAGTGGGCAGTGAGCCCTAGGCTCCGAGAACCTTTATATCATGTTGATTGTGGAGCATGATTCCTTTTCTCCATTACCTCTGGAATTTATCCTCTTTAAAATTTTTGTGTTGGGACATAGGAATTTGATCAGTGTCCCATACTTTTTGAAGTTTATCTTTATTGTCCAAGCATCTAGGCGAAAAAAATAAAATTGCACATCATACTTTTTGAAGTTTATCTTCATTGCCCAAAGCATCTAGGAAAAAAAAAAAATAGCACATCAATCATCACATCTGGTGCTGTTGCTTTTACTGAATATACAGTTGACAGGTATCTCTTCATTCTGATGTATAAGTAAGCCATTTTTTCAAAGCAGAGGGACAAACACTCGTCGCCTTCTCTCCTGAAAGCTGAACAGATTCTTGCACAAAGTTCAGAAGGCATAGGAGCATGCCCGCCAACATTTAACTTCTCAAGTCAGTATCCTGTGAATAAAGTCTTAGGATCTCGTAGAAATCCTGCAGGAATGATAGGGAGCAATTGTATTTCAAATCCTTATTCTTTGTCTGGCAACTCAGGTAATCTTGCTAATTTTGCAGCAGTTTCACGTGGTTTGTTTTTCCTATCAGGACAAAAGTCGTTTCTAAACATGCTCATCTTTTATACCAAAAAGGAAATATGGTTGCTTAACTAAATCCAAGATTTTGATTGAAATCTATGATGCTGTCTACTCTCATCATAATGTGAACCATAGTAGTTTCAATAAATGGTTAATTGCCTTTGTATGTGTAACCAATTTTTGTAGTGCACAAATTTGGCTTAATTCTGAAAATTTCTACATGTGTAGCATTTTAAACCATCCTTGGCAGTTATTTGCAAGAATCAACAGTTAGCAGCTTTTCATATATGCAATGAGATTCAGAAGTCGATAATTCATGCATTGTGATCTTGGTGGCATTTCATGCATTTCTTATAACTTCGGCTCTTGCTAACAAAAGGAATAATTCATGCATTGTGATCTTGGTGACATTCCATAAAGAAAGGTTCCATTTATGGAAGTAGTTGCATTAGACCTTGAAAACATTCTCAATGCAGCTGACAAAAGGAAGCGTTCCGTTTTATTTCATATAATGGTTTTTCCATTGCAAGCGTCAATTATTCTCCTCCTCTTCCCCCCCCACCCGAAATTTATAACTCTAACAAGTCCCTCCAGGGCATTGCTTTGCAAGGCCCTTTTATTGGCATATCAAAATTGATGCTTCATACAAGAATACCACTATCAGTAAGATGTACTACAAAAAGAAAAAAGAAGACTAAGAAAATCAAATTACGTCTACTAACAGCTGTTTGACATAACATTGCTTCCCCATGGGTACTATTTCATAGCTCCATGGTTGCTGGTGTTAGTTTTTCACTTATAAGTGATGTTTCCTTGTTTTGTAGGCACAGTGCAGCAAACCAAAGGAAGTGTTCCTGTTGTATAGTCCAGAAGGAAAATTTTATTAGGCAAAGGTGACCATTTTTCAATTATCTTCTCAAATTTCTGAGGGTAGGTTTGTCTACATATGTAAAGAAGATACGAATAGTTTTTCTATTTTTAGTTGGAAAGTGAGCTATTTTTGTTTACAAGCCATTCCAAATCTTCTTTCATGCGTTGCTTAAAAGAATCTGTTTGCATACAGGCCCTCAAGTGCATCCCTTTCTTTCCCTATCACCCGAGAAGGGGGGGAAAAAGCAAAATTAGATGAGACATTTCGAATGCTCAGTATTTTGATTTTTACCAGTAAATAAGCAAAACTCACAACAATTAGAAAACGTAGCCGCTGTTTAATTTCATTGATGCTTCATACTAGTGTAATCTCCAGTTCTGAAATTGTTTTGAGAAACGAAGATTTTGGACTATCGATCTAAGCTTCTAGCTCACAATAATTTTAGAATGGAGAAAACATGTATAATTAAAGCCTATATTGGACTTCGAAGTTACTGGAAACATTAACTTCATTTCATAACAACAGGGTCATTAGGATGTATTATTTTTTAGAGTGCATGTCATCTGGTTTTGAACATTCTGATTTACCATAAAATAGTATTGTGAATTCTCATCAGTTTATGACCTTTTCTCTTAGGGCCCGTCAAAGTAATTTTTAAAAACATTTTGTCAGCAGAATGGGGGACATGTACAACTCAAGGTAAATAGCTATAGGTATAGCCCAAACCCTTATCTTACCAACAATAAAAATGACTGAAAGCCCAAAGCAAACGGATAAGATAAGGAGATACCACTTGAGCTGAAGTACTTTATTGAGTTCGGATCTTCTGTTTCATTTGGTGTTCCATTCTTTGTCTAATTTTTTTAAAAATTCATCATAATCGTTTAAAAAATGACATTAAAATTTTAAATTTTAAATAATAGGATATGTGTCGCTGTTTAAAGGATATGAGCCAGGAGATGAGACAATAGTGCGAAAGTTGAACTCTCTTTGAGTCATATGATATGTTTGCAAACTCTACAATGTTAGCTTAGCAAGTCAATTTTTGATGATATGATATTTTGTAATGATTAAAGTGAAAAAGTAAAAGTGAAATATAGAGGAAAAGATGAGATCTATGAAAAATAAAAAATAAATATCATGATATATTGACTTGAAGACCCAACCTTCCTCATTTAAGTCCGCCTAATTATATAGAGGCAAGATTCCTTCATGTTTTTTAATAGAATGCAAAATTGATGCATCTTCCTTTTCATTTTTTAAGTTGGTATGCTTTTTATTACTCGGTGTTTGCAGTCTTGGTGTGAGTGAAGGTCCCTTTCCTGCCAGATAGTTTCTGAGATTTCCGTGTGAATTTATTACTAGATCTTGAATGTTTTTAGTACAACTTCTGCCTCTTTTCTTTCGATGGCAGACAAAAACAACCAACTTGCAAGAAAGGGACATTTGAACTATATACAATTATTGTTACCTTGCGATTTTTCTGCTCCTATTTTTTTTTTGGGGTTAAGGTCAAGTTCATGGCTGCCATTACAGATGTATGCAGTGTCTGTGACAGCTAGGAGGAGTAGATATTAATAATGTTTTGAAATTTATTGGGAGCAAGGCAAATTGGTGCCCTTATTCAATAGGGGGGGGGGGGGGCAAATTTT
>JAOTQG010100050.1:0-13532 GCA_025631175.1 Iris virginica
CCAAACACCGAATAAAATTATTAATAATACTTATCCCCTCTTAATACTATCCTGTACCCCCTACCAAACGAGTCCTAAAAAAATTATATTGTACTTTTTACGAATGTATATGAAGGAGATAATTCAATATTTTTGTATCATTAGCTAATGACTCTAATTATTTTTTATCAATCTTCAAATAAGAGAATTATTTTTTTTAAAAATGAATAAAAGAAAATATAAAACTATTTTATAGGACGGAGGGAGTAATAATAGAAATAAGAAAGAAAAGAACGAATGCATTAAAAAGGTGGGAGTGACCACCAATCCTAAATAATAATAATAATAATAATAATAATAATAATAATAATAATAATAATAATAATAGTATGCCCCAACTAAAAACTCAGCTACTGATGCTACTCCTCCATACGCAACCCAATGAATAATAATATATTCTTCATCCAATCAAAATATCCATTTTTGATCCTCCTCATCCTCTATTCTCCCCAACCCTTCACCTGCACCTGCACCTTCACGTCCTTCTCCTTCTTCTCTACTGCTTGCTTGCTGATGGTTGTGACTTTGTGGTGGCACTTACCCGCCACTCTATTAGGACCCTCCCTCACATTTTATCACTACTCCGTCGTCCGTCCGTACGTTTCAAAATGAGTGTTTCACTCATTTTTGTCAACCACTATTGACTAATAAATATTTATATGTTATAACTAATATTTTAAATAAATTACTTGCTTTATACTCCATATTATCCTTACAATAACTAAAAATCATACATGACGAAGTTCTGTGTCCACATTTCAACACACACACAAATTTAAAAAACTAAACATTTATTTTTGGACAAGGAGTTCTATTTCGCCGATGTCTGTACTCTGTACAATGATTTTCTATTTTTCTTTCTGTGAATTTAGTCTTTTATATCAAAGTGTAACCAAAATAAAATCTTTATATCAAAGTTATTCCTACCTACATAAAAGAAAGAAAGAAAAGAAAAAAAAAACACTCGATTTATTGCACAGGCAGGAACAGGAAGCGTCAAAATTTGGAAGTACTGAGATAGAGATAAGGATTTTTCAAGCCTGTACCTTATTTTTTCTTTCATCTTTACCCATATACGGGCCTTTACAACAAAACTAGCCTACTGTTAAAATGCTCGAATGAAAAGCCTAAAAATAGAACAAAAAGGAGAAGGAGCAGGCACACAATTTACACACAAACAGACCAGCTCCATGAAAGCCAAAAAAAGAGAGAGCAACAACGAAAAATGAAATCAACGGACCACTCTGAAGGTCAAGTGGTTTGATCCCATTTGGCTGTAAAGCTCACGGTTGCTTGTGATGTGGTTGCTGATGACAAGGGTGAAAAGCCCTGAAAATCTGAACCAGAGGATGTGGTTGTGGTCGTGGTATTCAACGTGTTGCTGACGTCTGACCTAAGTTTAGGGTTTGTCCTAATTTTGAGGTCCATGAAATCGGAGAGGAGCCCTGGCTTAGTAACCTCAATAGCATCTACATCCCTCTCACCGGTTAACATCTTGACCACAGTTGACATGGAAGGCCGAAGCCTTGGAGTATCCTGAGTGCAGAGAAGACCAATCTTCAAAAACCTGCAAGCCTCCTCGACATCGAAATCCCCATTTAGTGACACATCTATCAGTCCCACCAACTCCCTTCTCTCGTAAAAATCCCATACCTGCAATTGGAGAAACGATTTATAAAAGCAATGCCTCAGCGCAAGCGCCAGGGTGGGGGTTCAGAAACTAACTGTGAAAAGATTCTGTACTATAAAGTAATTTCGTACCCCACTGAGGTTATTAGTTGCCTTTGTAGTTTAGTTGTCATAGAAACTCACTTTCTTATTCCTCTGCTTTAGCTACATCGTTATGTTTTGAGAAAGAAACTAGATAGGCTAAACGGGAGCGCCTCATCTGTTCCATAGTGCACCTTATACCAGCTCGGTGCATCACTTAGGCATGCGGCACGCCTTCTCTCTTTGGACCTTTTCTTATATCCACTTGCCATTTGTTTACACGTAAGATTGTGATTGAAACTTAACCACTTCAAGGTTATACGAATTTCGGTGTTTGTGAGGGAGGGGAGAGGCAGAGAAAACGTAAATGTAACTACTTTCTAGGTTTTGGAGAGGGGAGAGAAGAGATTTTAATCCAGAACATGAATTCACGGCAGTGATAATATATGACATGACGGAAAACTGCTACTTCCTACTTCCTGGGGCGACGTATTTCAACAAAACTACATTATTGTCCAGAACAGTTCCACGAAGGAAACTAATTCGAGTGAAAATTAGATTTAGAGATAAAACATAATTCAAGCCTCGGAGGGTTTCACACTTATCTTGAAGAATTGATGCTCCTTTGTTGGGCTAGTATTTCCATTAACTTCAGTTTTATCGTTCACCAAAAATCTTAGTATATATACATTTTTAACGATAAAACTATATTCTCGATTTTCAGATCAATAAAATGTACTTTTGGAAGGCAAAGCATGTGCCTTGAGCTTTGAGACAAATTCCTGAGAGATCCTTTTGCCCCTGATGCTCCTTGAGCTTAAAATAACTACGATCACTGCCTATTCTAATGTTATGCACACGGAGAATCAGAGCCGAATAAAAAGCAGAAAGTTGGGCAACACTTCATTTACCAACCATTAGACATTTACCTAAGTCAGCAAATCTCCATGACTTCCAATAAAGAAAGACTCGAGCCCGTGAGCACGTGGGGTGCAATTTTTTTTTAATCAAATATATTAATTAAAAAATGGAAAAATGTGGAAAGAATTGGGGAAAATGTGGAAAGAACTCAAAAAAATGAAATTTGAGGGGAATGCGGAAAATTTTTTTAAATTAAAAATGGGAGGAATGAGGAAAAATATCAATGGTTGAGATTGGTTTTATTCAAGGGCTCATAATGTGGCATACTCTAATATACTATAGATTTAAATAGCTTAGGTTTTATGATCTAATTAAGAATGTAAACCACGAAGACCACAAAAATATCCAAACCCAGTGCAATGCAACACGTTGACTAGATCAATTTAGCACCAAAAGAATAAATGTACTTGCCCTTTCAAGTAGATATTGTTCATCAACAGGTAACTGTGTGTTTGTGTTGCATCTCCCGCAGACTATTTCCACAAGAAGAACACCAAAGCTGTAAATATCAGCCTTACGTGTCAACTTCCCCTGAATTGCATACTCCGGTGCCAAATAACCACTGATACACAAAAAAAAAAATAATAATAATAATAATAATAATAATAATAATTAAGAAAACAAGATCAAAAAATGAATCACAGGTGGAACATGTAAAACTTAAAACCATAAACTGTTGCTTGGAAAAAGGGCATATTTCAAACAAACACCATTACTTACATTGTTCCTGCCACACGAGTACTGACATGAGTCATATTGGATGGGATGAGCTTTGCCAGGCCAAAATCAGAAATTTTTGGAGTCAAGTTTTCATCAAGGAGAATATTGCTTGCTTTGATATCACGATGAACAATATATGGTCGCACTTCCTCGTGAAGAAAAGCAAGACCCTGCGCAATTCCAATGCATATTCTAGTCCGTGTTGGCCAACTAAACTGGATACCGCTGTGACCTCTGCCTGAGAGCAGTATGTCCAAAGGCATTATATTCAATTCAGTTCAATGGAGAACAAACGGTCCAACTTTGTTGGAAATAATGTGATGGGGTGCTAAATTCAAAACTTGTAAGGCTTGCAAGGAATTTGTGAATCTAATGTGATCCCAATTCGGCTGTCAGAAACCAACTGGAGTTTTGAATGCTCGAGTTTGCTTCTTCTTATGTTATATAATCGAGATCGAGCTTGAGCCAATTAGGGCCAAGGAGACTATTTCGAGCTTGATTCAATAGCTTGATGAAAAGAGTTATAATGAAGCTGAGCTAGAGTTTTTATTGAGCCTAAGTCAAACAAATGTAGTAATCATCGTATAAAGTACGCATAGGAAGTATTTACATTGTTATTACTGAGCATTTGGTGAGCTGAGCAAGGCCCATTTGTGTAACCGAGCCTATAAAAACTGTTCAAGCTTGGCTCGAATGCAGCAGGAGTTGAGTTATTATCAAACCGTATTAAAGAACCAGTCCCACAGCAAGGTGGATATTAACAAATGGTACCACTCCAAAGTATTCTGAATCAAGAATAAGATTGTCGAAAGTACCAAGAAGGGTTTGTGCCAGGCTGTTATTCTCGAGATACTCATAGACCAGCATTCTATGATCGTCGTCGACACAACAACCTGAAAGCTTGACTAAGTTTTCGTGCTGTATATCAGAAATCGATTTAATCTCTGCCAAAAATTCACGTGCTCCTTGTTTAGATTCAGCTGAAAGAACTTTGATAGCACAAATCTTCCCATATTTCATCTTCCCCTGATAAAGCATAAATTATATATTAGAGACGCCGTTAGTGTGTAAAAGCAAATATAATCAACTGTATCAGAAAATGAGTTAAACCAATAAATTCACCTTGTAGACAGGGCCAAATCCACCCTCCCCAATTTTATTGACCGGACTGAAATCATCAGTTGCAATCCGTAGTTCCTTGTAGGAGTAAAGATTTACATTGTGGATACCAGAAAGCTCTGTTCATGATTCAACTTGATCAGTAGCTTCTAGATAGGCATAGGTTGAAGGAAGATTGTAGCTTTTGCAATACAACATTTTTTGAAAGAGAGAAGACGGAATTGGAAAACTGTGAAAATTCTTAAGCAATAGAAATTCATCTATATATCACCTTCAAATTTTACCTTCATCCAGTTCAATAAGTCGTTTAGCTGGTGAGTCCTCCTTTTTCCCAAACAAGAAACTGAAACAAGTCATAACTGTAGAGTGCTTCCCAGTGACCAGCTTTTCCGGCCCACTGCTTGCAATTGCTCCAGGTGAAACTTAAATTGGAGCTGAGAAATTGTAAGATCAGAAAAAAAAAGTTAATAAAAGCACAAAAGTCCATCTGATATTGAAAACAAATCAAATTAGGCAAAACAAAAAGGCACGTTGATTTTTTTTTCTCAATTGACCATTGTATTTAATCCCTTAGATTCCCAGACAGCTGCTAATGCTATTAAACTTTCACAACCAAAAATGATAAATTAAAAATCCCGGTTCAGAAACAAATCAAAAATGAACCGACAATGGTTGAAATATAAAAGAAACCATTCAATTGCAGAGTCTTGTTCAGCATACAACACTCATAGGCCCAGCATGACGGCGCAAAGTTGAGATACAATCAGGCCGCCAAATGAAGCACCTTTCCGACCAAACCCAACAAAGTGAAAAACAATTATTAAAACAAAAACCCAGATGGGGAAATGCATTCGAGCAAAGACCCTTTAACGATTAGTTAAATCAAAAGCAAAAATTGGAGTACTGGTAGAGTAAACAATTTAATACACCACCAGGACTTGAATAAAAAGGAACCCAGAATTGAAAAAGAGTACCTGAAAAATCTGCAAGAAAGAAGCAGATCAAAGCTTGGATAGGGTACGGAAGATGGAGGAAAATTAAAATGGATAAACTGGGAGTTTTAATTAGCAGGGGCCGTTTTGGGGCAGGCGAGAGTCAAAGATGAAAAAGGCAACTGCTGGCGTCCCGTATTTGAATCTTCTCTACCCTCTTTCTTTCCCATCTCTTTTAGATTAGCCTATAATCTTTACTAATCCACTGTCCAAATCACGGTTAACGCATTTTTAAAACACACAAACAAACAGTTAAAGCTTAGATCGATTCGTAAAAGCCTACAAAACATTCCCTGTTAAAGTCAACGATTCGGAAACGACCATTTCAGCTTGTATCGTGAGTTTTGATATTTTGTCTCCAATGATATTTATGTTGCGTTTTATTTTTAAAATTTTATTCAAATCATATAAATGATAATTTTAAATTTGAAAAATATATTATTTTAAAAAATTACTATGGAATAAGAAATGAAACACGGAAATCAAATTAAAGGTTCCTGTATTGTGAATTGTGATGGACCTGGTGGTATGATATGCGTCAGTGTCATGGGGAGTCAATTTTTTCTGGCTGGGGGCTCTTTACGTTGTCTTCTCGGCAAATTCTGCGTTCACTCCCTAATTAATAAATACTGTAAGTAAGAAGCCTCTAGGGATATTTTTGGGAATGTCAAACTTCAAATTTAATGGCTGCTGGCTATTTATATTTATGTCAAGTTGTATTTGAACTAGCTAAAAATACGTAGTATGAATCTGGTTTATAACTTTTAAATTGGATGATTTTAAAACAATGTCACTATCCTTATTCTTTTAGGATGTAACTTTAGTATTTATGTTCGCAAGTGGCAAGGAAAACCCATACGTGATGTCAAGACCATGTCATGTTTAGGTAATAACTTAATCCATAATTAAAAACAAAATCTTCATTAATATTTTTATATATAAATTTAAAACAATCAAATGTTAGAAACACACAATGAGTAGTTCACCGACTAAGTTTCAATAGTCATCAAGAATTCATATATATTATGAAGCAATAGAAATCGTCAAAAGAAGTTTATATATTACCTTCCATCCCGGTGGAAGAGTTATATTTTTTATTTAGATTGTTCTCAACTCATGTATAAAACTTCATGCCAAATCGAAAAAAATTTATTTCTCAATTTGGACGGAGGAGGAATATTTATTTATATGCAATTAGTGAATTGTGTCGAATTATATTTTTTGAAGGAGGATGAACCAACAAACAAAAAATTGCAATCGATCAAAATATTTTAAGAAATGTATAATGTAATGTTGTCTGAGATGAAAATGTGCCGTCGAATAATTTTAATTTACCGAGAGCTTGGGCTACTCATTTTCAGCGGTCTAATAGCCAATTTGGTCCCGAGGTAAGGAATAACCAACCAGTTAATTCACCCCTGGATCACTATAAATACGAGTCTCAATTTGAAGAAAAATATAACATTGGAATTTGAAACATTAAAGGGATATATAGAATAACACTGTAATTGTTTGATAGAAGGGAAAAATAGACCATAATTTAATGTTAACTCGAAATAAAAAAGCGAATTTTATTTCCCGTTAGCCATCCCGTTAAATACTAACGTCGCTCCTCTCGTGCACAATCTTTCCATAAATACGATTCCGTTGGAAAAAAGGCAAGTCCGAGTCTGTGATCTCCGGCCCTTGACAATGAACTCTGTAGCCGCCAAGGTTGCGGTCATCGGAAGCGGAAGTGAGCAAATCCCCATCTCTCTGTAACAAATTTCTCTAATACTAACTCATAATTTGACGGATTGATAATTGCGTGAAATTATTCAGTTTCTGGAGCTGTCTGTGCTTCCAATTTGGCCAAAAATGGCATATCAGTCACCCTATTTGACTCCGGTAGAGGCCCCGGCGGACGCATGTCTCACCGAAGGCACGCTTTTCATCGCCTCGTAACCCTAGTCCTAACACAACTGCTTTTTGACTTTTAATTTAATTTAATTTTTTTTAAATTTTTGCTGCGAAATGCTCAGAGAGATTAGCGAAGATGGAAGGGAATTGTTGTTCGACCATGGAGCTCCTTACTTCAGTGCCAGCAATGCTGACGTGTTAGGTCTTATTCGCGGTTGGGAATCAAGAGGTCTCGTTGCTGAGTGGACGGAGAATTTCGCTTCGTTTGATTGCTTTACTAAATCATTTGTCCCAATAGAAAAGGTTTGGATTTTCCCAGTGTTTCTACAAAATTTGTTGCCTTTTCATTTGTAAGAAAATATATTTTTTAACCGAGGGCACAACATGGCCACTAACTTGAATTCTCGATAGTTTATTTGACATGAATCTGGATCACTAGCTGGTTTTATGATTTTTTTTATATCTTCAGTTGTTAATGCTCCATCTGTTTCTTTTTAAGTGTCCATGATAGTGACATAGGGAGTATTTATTTGTGTATTGAGCAGCCGAGATCTGTTACTGATTTTAAATATGTTCTGTATTTGTCCTAGGTTACATTTGACAATTGTCAACTTGATTTAGTTCTGGTTTTAGTTGTTCTCGATGCGTGATCATTACCATGTGCCGTCCTTAAAAATTGCACTAAGCACTCGTGCCAGCTCGGCAGTTGTTACTTACTTGCCTTTTCATATTCTTTTTTCTCTTTTAGTTAGCTACACTGTTGTATGGCACTAAGTATCAAGTTGTCAACTGTGTAAAAAGAGGGAAATCTAACCTTGAGTTGTCAACTGTGTACAGTACACAGTTGACAACTTGGTATGGTTGACAATGTGTTGCTTAGAGTTTTTTTAGGTGATAGAACTGGTATGCCAACATGTCTTTGTTCATATATTGTTTTAACGATTGTGTCCATATTTGTGCACCATTTCAACTTCTTTACCATATACTGATAACGATATGCAACTACACTGACCTTTGTGAGTGTCAACTGTTTACATTTTCACGCAGATAGGCAATATGACAGGCTTTGAGTACCATAACCATACAGTGAATCATTTTGTTCTTTTTCTGGTTAGCAATCATGGTCGTTTCTCCTGGCAGTACCTGTCAGCCTATGGGCAGCAATGTTTAAATAGCTTTAATATGCCTCTTGGGTGATTGGATTATGCAAGAAATGAATGATCCTATTGTAAGTTCTTGTGACTTATGCGGCCCGACATGCCTATGTACCTTGTAAACATGAACACTGAATCTAGCTCCATGGTATACTAAAACAAAGCTTAGTTTACTAGTGGTTAGACAAATTTCTTCTTCAGGTGCATGGGAAAACTTCCATTGTTTATGGTTGAGAGTAGTTCGAGTAACATGAATTCAGTTTCTGATTTTAATTCTATGCGAAGCAGCAGTTAAATGTGCTCCTTGTTGTGTAGATTTAAGCCAAACGATTCACCCCAAAGTATTGCCTACCGTATTAGTGTTCCCATATCTTGTTTTATACTAGTAAGCCTTATTTTGTTTCTTTGTCCAGGCTCATGTGGATCTTACTATACGATGGTTTAACATTATGACATACGCGATATCTGTACGATTGTTCAATACTTTTTCTCTCTGAGCAGTACTTTCTCTGAATATCTTTTCAATTTAGGAAGGCTTAAGCAAAAAATATGTGGGTGTCCCTGGTATGAACTCTATCTGCAGAGCGTTGAGCCATGAGCCTGGTATGTATGGATAGCTCAAATATACTAGAATTAGGTGGTGGGCATGGCTTTGGAAGTTTGCTCACTTTGCTCCCTTCTTCAGGAGTGGAAAGTAAATTTGGAGCAACTGTTGGGCGGTTGGAATGGCTGGAAGACGAGGATACATGGTCATTGATAGGCTTAGATGGACAAATTCTTGGTCATTTCAAGGGAGTGGTGACATCAGATAGGAATACAATTTCTCCCAGATTTACTGATGTTACTGGACGAGTGCCGCCTCTTGGTACGATGGCCTTTACTACTCATTTACTCCCTCCGTCTCAATTATATTGGCCACTAGACAAAAGCTCATGGATTAAGTCTAGTGATAAACACATTCATTTTTACTATTCATTCCCCTTATACACCTATTAAAGCTTAACTTGACTTAAATCTCTGTTAAATTAGCTTGTATATACATTTCATATTAAGGGGTACAATGAGAAAGTAAGCTATTAATGTGCATTGAAATTTGTAGTGGCCAAAACTCCAAGGCTTCTAAAAGAGGATTTGTAGCCAATATAAGTGAGATGGAAAGAGTCTTGATTTGTTGCTGGTATCTAGTCTGTTAACTGTTTGGAGTTTAATTCATTAACAATAATCTTGATGTTTGTATGACCATTTTCTTCATTTTACCCCTTGTGGCGACAGTAAAAACTTGCAGATTGCCTTAAACCGTTGTATTTCCACGCTCTGGGTCATAACTAGTTTGCCAAGTGATGTAAGTTATACAAAGCCTCTAAACCTCACACCGTGTTCATGTCCATTGATCATCACTATGGAGCAAACGTAAATGATGTATTCACAGGTAACAAAAAATTGGCATGGTCTAAATTACCTGAACTATTTTGTCTATTTGAAGCTGTAAAAAAGAGTGTGCAAGCCGCAGATAACGTACTTCCAATCCCTTTCCTTCATTTTGGGTCATAAAACCTTACGGAATGTATCATGATTTAGTGTAGACCCTTTTCATCCAGCATCTCAACAACTTCTCCATTATCTAAAAATGAAAACTACCCAGAAAAACCTATTTTCAAAATTCACTACAGAATTGAACATAATGAACTATAAATAATTTAAAGCCACAAAGATGCACAACAATCGCATGAGCCTAATTTCACTCGTATTATGAAACCCAATTGTATATTGACTAGATATGCCCGTGCCCATGGGCACATGGGGTGCAATTTTTCTTAATTAAATGTATTATTTGAAAATTTGAGTGGAACATTGAAAGAATTCTAACAATTAAAAACTTAGGGGCGGAAATGTTTAAAAGATCGAGGAAATATAGAAAGAATTGGGTGAAATGTGAAAAGAAATCCAAAAATTAAAAAATTGGGGGAAATGTGTGAAGTAAAGCAATTAGGTTTTTCTCCATGTACTTTGTTGCAAATTTTTATGGTGATTCTTTTACTTGTTGGGTTGTTGACATTGATCAAGTATATTGCCAGCTGTGGAACTGTCGGCTATTTGTGTCATAACCATTTACTCTTTTCTGGTGTTCGTATAGATTTGAGCTTGGTTTCTGAGTTGGCAGTGAAGATCAAAGAAGTTCCTGCTAATCCATGTTTTGCTCTAATGCTAGCATTTGAAAATCCCTTGTCTTCGGTAAGATACTTTTGAGCTACTGTAAAGAATCTTGCAGAACTTTGCCAATCCAATATGCGTATTGTGTTTATTCCTTTTCACCAATGAGCACTTCCTATAGTGGTATTCCTTTCTCTTCCCTAACGGGGAGGTTAGGGGTTGTCAGGAACAATATTGAGGACAAACTATTTTTTGTTGAAGATATCCCCTGGCTTAAAGCCCGTCTTTGTTATTTTTGTAAGCACTACTCAATAAATAAGGGTTGGGGTTGGGTCAATTTCCCCTCCAACCTTGATTTTAAAAAAAAGGAAAGTATTTACTCCTTTTCAATAAGCCCAAACTGTTTCCCTTCTCCTAGTGGAGACTGTTGGTTTGAGCTTATTACCAAAATTCTCTTTGCCTTTTTCGTGTGTAGGAATTTCTTATTGATTGTTTCATGACACAGATTCCAGTTAAAGGCTTCTCATTGATTAACTCTAAACTCCTTAGCTGGGCATTTTGTGACAGTAGTAAGCCAGGACGTTCAACAACTAGGTATTCTTATATTTTATGGTTGTGCTTTTAAATAAAATGTTATTGTCATGCTTTTACAATTTTTTTTTTCTCTTTATCGCCACTGTAGCGAGCGGTGGGTATTACGTTCAACAGTGGAGTATGCAGAGAGTATTATTGCTCGAGATGGACTCAAGAAGCCTTCCAATGCAGCATTGGCAGAAATTGCAGAAGAACTATTTCTTGAATTTCAGAGTACTGGACTTGTTGATACTTTTGTGCCATTTTTTAAGAAAGCTCACAGATGGTAAGTACTTACAGTGAAGCATTCAACTGTGTTTTGAATCATCATGTAGACTAGAAGTTGTCGAATTCTGGAGTCACCATTCACTGTAGTACTAAAGTTAATTAACCTGTCGTCACCCTTTTTTGCTGTGAATTGCGCGTTCTTGCATATGTTGGAATTTCAGCCCTTTTCACTGATTCTTTTTTTTTTCGCCAGAGTAAATTTTGTATTAGAGAGAAGGTGTGTTAGAGCCCGTGCACAATATTACAGACCAAATTGTTACAAATTTTAGTTTCTTTTGTACTTGAAAAAGAATAGGTGATGAGTTATTGAATTATAGAGCTTTTATGAAGCATAACCTGTTTAGTGCAATGGGAGATCTCGCTCATTCTGATGCGTAATTTTCTGCTATATGACTGTGATAGTACCTTGTTAAAATCTGTTGGCTGTTGAATAAACCTAACTTTTTTCCATCCAGTACTATCGGTTGCATGGATCCTGTGTTGCTACTTTTAGCACGTTAGTGCAGTAAAGAGGAGGATCAAGTCTTTTTACCAGGGAGGTTTGAGTATGTCTTATCTTACTTAGTTATATCTTTGTGCGTTTTTGGTGAGGTTCTTACAGGGGGGGTGCCTTTCCAGCAGTTAGTATAGCAAGAGATGAAAGATGCCTTTGGGATGGGAAGAAGAGACTGGCCATTTGTGGAGATTTCTGCTTTAGTCCAAATGTGGAAGGCGCGATCTTAAGTGGCTTGGCTGCAGCATCAAAGTTTGCTGATATCTTTAGTTGCTTGTAGAAATAGCGCATTTTCATCTCACCGAGCGTGTGTCTAGCAAGCATAGCAACATGCATGCAACCTTGTAAAGTCACGTTTACGAGTTCAAAAAAAGGGGTAAAATGGAAATTCTCCAGAGTAGGTACTCTGCTTGCAGTGATGCTTTTGCAAACTGCTTTTGCTTGGCTGAATGAGGAGAAGTTGGAGGGACAGATCGTTGTGATTGTTATCAAAAGAAAAATGTATTACTACAAGAACAATATTTGTAACAAGTTTCCATTGTGATGTTTGGTCCATTTTCTTGCCTAAATATAGTCACACTCTTCCTTCAAAACTTATGAGAAACTCAGAGGCATAGTTGCACCTCAGATTGCAAAATACATGGTCAAATTTGCATGAACATGAATCATGTTTAGCTTCACAATTCCAGGCATGAATCATGCATGATACGGCAGTCTGTGAAATGAAAATACTTTTGGCTACGCATAGAATTCAGAAGATCCAGTTAATTTAAAATCGGAAATTAGGAGCCAATAGGGTATATCCACGTGCAGTGCCGCCCCCCAGCAAAAATTCCTCCATTGATAGGTTCGATATTGGGCGATTTTGCCCTCACCAGTTTTCTGTTTGGCGTTAATCATTTTCCTTTCTTCTCTGAGTTCGACAATAAACCCTTTCAGTTTCTTCCTATTATTAGATTATTGTATAAATTACTAAGAAATAAAATAAATTGGAGCAACCATTCCGGCTCCGCCACTGTCCACGTGTCAACCAGGATGGGATAAAAGAGCTGTGTACCAACGTATGGCTGAGAGGAAAGCATGTATTATGCATCGATTTGAAGCAAAATCTGATGAGTGCCTAGGCTCTCGGTGTGTTAGGAGCGCCCAATGCACATAAAAGCTATAGATTATGCACATAATATGATATAAAATGCACATAATAATTATGACCATATTAATTGTATAATTTATGAGCATTTTATATTTATGTTATATGCATAATTTATACTCCCTCCGGTTCAAAATAGTTGATTTTTAAGGTTTCAATCCATAAACCAAGAAAAACATTTATTATGTATTATATTTCCATTTTTATCCCCCTCTAACATAAAAGCTCTTTATTGGAAAGGAGAACTTATGTTGGAGTAATGGAGCATGGAAGTTGAAGAGTCAAGCAGCAGAAGGGTAATTTAGGAATATTGTAGAAAAATT
>JAOTQG010100161.1:0-13531 GCA_025631175.1 Iris virginica
AAGCCCCCTTGAGATAAATGCTATACAATACTAACCCATTATTCCCGTTACTTCTAACAGTTATACAAGAATGATTAATTGAAGATTCATTTTGGTCAGTTTAAGGTGATGATGGGGTGCATGGGCTTGAAGATTAACAGAGCAGGTTTGGTGGGTGCGCATTTAGGATACCTCTCTGGCCTTGAGTTTTCAATTCTTAAGCTATCGGTATGATGGCGTTTGTGAATGTATAGAATAAATGCAAGTCACTGAATGAGAAAATCATTGTCTTTGTTTATGAAGAGGGTTGGTATCAGCATCTATTTCACGGTCAGGTCGCGCCTTTTGTTTTGAGTTTTATCATTTGAGATGGAGTGTGTACAGATGGAGAATCTCCATCTACAGTTGTTTACTAATCTATGATTATCAGAATGGTCCGGCAGATCTCTGTTTTAGTGCTAACTTCATTTTCATGGAGTTGCAGAACTTCGTGAAAGATTTTATTCTTAGTGATGGTGAGAGCAAAGACATAGTGGAGTCAGTAAAAAGGAACCTGTATAGATGATTCCCTAATGCTCATCCAATTTTAGAATGTTGAACAAATTACAGATAGTGAGCTCCTTTATAGGAGTAGAACTTAGCTACTCTGTTCAGACTTTTTCACATTTACTTGGGCTTATCTGTAAAAACTCACTTTACCATTCATGTATGCCAGAGTACGATATTGTAGTGTCCATCAGTGCTTGCTTATTTCCACTTTCGCTACCTGTAGCATTACACTTGATGTTCATATTATCACTCTTCACAACTGGCACACTTATTCATTGACATTGTATTGTATGGGTCCAAATGATCTTAAGCAACTTTCTATCTTTGATATCCATTGGGTTTGGGGGTAGTCTCTTGGGGTATGTGGTGGCTGAAGAGTCTCTTTTTTATGGTGGAATTGTTGGTCCCAAATAGCTCAGCAATAGGCTAGAGGGGGGGGGGGATTAGCCTATTAAAAAGTTTACTTCTGAAAGATTTCTGTGTTAAAGAGTCTCACCTTCAACAGAAGGGTTGTCTTAAAGTAGCAGCGGAAGACTTGGTGACTTTTAACAAAAATGGAAACCTTTGAGAAGGTTTCTTTTTACCATGTGATTTTGGAAACCTTTTCTAAAACTTCATGCAAGAGAAGTGTCCGGAATCACAGAAAGAGAAAGAGTTCCATTTGATTGGTGAAGAGGGGTTAGCACAAATATAATAATCAAACAGATAAATAACAATAAAGTAAGAACGATTAGATATTTGGAGAAGTTCCCTGTTAAAAGCTATGTCATCTACGAAGTTGGTCAAACTTGGATTTTGTGCAAATATACACTGTATTTTCTAGTCTATTGCAGTGTATAAGTCCAAGCAATCATTTTGAATCATTTTGCTTGAGTAATGAATAGTAAAGAAAACAAGCAAATCTCCTAAGGCTTCCGGGAGAACAAATCTGACCGGTGTTTTGTGAGTATGTGTACCGTAAACACTGTTTTTACTTGTGTGTGCAAATCCTTTAACTAATCTCCGCTGGATCTAGTGTGGGAGATGTTTCCTAAGTCAAGGGAGAAAATGCTAGATTGTATATGCTTGGATATTCGTGGGTTTGGATCTAAAATCCTATCACTCAAAAGTCTGAATAACAAAATTTAAATTTCAAAATCTGACTTTTTCTGGGTTTACTGTGGCTATAATGGAATTTCTCTCTTAACAGCTCCAACCTTCATCCTTGAAATTTCTTCAATATCTATAGGATTTGATCTTTTGTGGAGAAAGTTGTTGATGTCCTCTGGGACACTTGTCAAATGAAGATATGGGAAATTTGAATTTGTAGTGTACTGACCATAGTCCTTGAGTACTATGCACGTAGAAATGGGAAACGTATTGTAACAGAAATGTAGTGCGCCTTCAAATAGTAATGTCCTTTTTGTCGAGAAAATATCTTCCTTCTGGAACTTCATTCACAGAATGGCTCTGACAAACCTTCAAATGAGTTGGAGACCCTGAGGACCGAGGAAAGATCTCTGGATACATAGGTTTCCTCGGAATACTTCAGTAATATAAAATAATGAGCCAAAGTAACCCTGCATTTTTCAAAAAGAAATCTTTGAGATATCCAAGCCTTGATAAAGATGCTAACATTTTGAATATATGATATTACCCTAAGTTGTAATATTTAAATGTAGAGGGGTAAATCATCAAAGCATGAAAGGCAAATAAACAAATATAGGTATAAGAGCAAATATCCTGACAGGAATATCTTGTTCGAGTCTATGATGGGTATGGTGGAGTCTCAATAATGTTTTGTTCATGTTTGTAATGGTGCTTCCTAGTCTAACAGTGATCTTCATGTTATATCATGTCTTTTATGGGCCTTGGTGATTTCTGTAATGGGTTTTGGTTGTTTCCTAATGGTCTGCATCGCGTCTATAATGGTGGATATCTTGTCCACCTCTAGTTCATTATATATAAATCTTCTTTTTCTATCCAAATAAATACATAATAACTGTAAATAATTAAGATAATTTCTTCTGTCTTGGAGTTGAGTTGTGTTTGCTTATTGTTCCATCTTCACGTCCTCCTTCGACTACACTTCTTTAGTGCGAGTATGCTTCTTCTCAGCTCTCCAACATGTGGTACCAAGTTCAAGCTAGCACAATACATGTTCAATTGACTTTCCCTTTCAAATATGTAAATATATGATAATTACATCACTTACACTTCTTGTCAATTTACACGTGACTCAATAATCTTCTTGTTAAAGTCTTGGGTTCCATCTCAAAACCAATTGAGATAGCCCATGATCTTTATTAAGTGATTGTGAGGCTTGTTTGTTCACGATGTGGGATAGTGTCTCAATATGCCCCTCGCATGTAGCCGGGATTGAGGTTTACAACGCGGACTCTTTTGGTCTGGTTGGGTGGCGCTGAGGAAGAATGTCGTTGGCCATTGGGCTCACACGTGTGTGAGCCTACTTTGATACCATGTTAAAGTCTTGGGTTCCATCTCCCAACCAATAGGCAATGAGAGGAGTATCCTTGGATCTTTATTAGGTGATTGTGAGGCTTGTTTGTTCCCGATGTGGATAGTGTCTCAATACTTCTGGTTTGGCTTCGGAGGCGATTTGAGGGTATTTTTGTAGGATGAACCTTGGCTCACGTATTTCATATAACTATGATTAGTTTACATATTGATAGATTTGCAATTAATTGCAATTTATGTGTAGGGTTCTTTTCTGCTTTTAATGCACCAAGCACCATGTGCTGTCATGAGTGTATATTGATTTTTTGGACTTCTATTATGAAAAATTGAAGTTATTTACACCTCGAAGAAACTACTTGTGCAGTTTATCCAAAACTATGGCATTGATCTCTGCAAAGAGAACAGTTATTTAGGAGCACACGTGAAGTTTCTTATTCTTGCTATGAGTGTGGTTCAAGAACTCCAAGAAATGAAAGCGAAAACAGTTGATCGTCATGTGAAGGGAAGAGCCAAATGGGATCTTGCTTTGCTTGGAATAGCGAACCATCTAACTTTTATTGAACCTTCTAACATTTTGGAAATGTTCACCAAATCATATACAATAATATTGGTATGGATAGTCCATTAAAGTAGTTTCAGGTTACAACTTTTTTTCATATAATGGGCTTATATGGTTCTATATATGGTGTATCTCTATGCAGAATGCACTGGTTTCTTTTACCAACTTGTCCTGTTCTGTTTTCTGGTCTACTATGGTGAATGGGGACACCAACCTGCCATCTTCTGTTAGAGGAAAGCTAGGAGGTCCCAGTCAACGCCGATTGTCGTCTGCTTCAACTACTGCTGTCTTACAAGGCGTATGATTCTCATACTTTTGTTATCACTGTTATTGTTCTTGCCACTAAGCAAGAAGCAAACTACTTGTTATCTACTGTTTTCTGCTTCAAAAATTTTGCAATTTACCTTTCTATTCTTAGTTTTGCTGAAGCCAAAGTAGTTCTGGATGTATTTTTTGAGTTGATTAATTATTAAGTTTGCATAGGAGAGTTGCTGGTCTAACCAGATTAGAATTAAGTGCTATTCCATTTGGCAAAGCTGTGCTATAATTTTTCCTTTCTCAAACATCATTTGTACCTCTTTTAGAAAAAAAGTGAAAACTAGCTCAACCATATTGCATTCTAGTTTTCTTTTCCATACTTCTATTTTGGATATTCTTAATGAGAAACTCCTACTTGGTCCTTTAGATTCATCAGCAAGCGTGGTGGATGGAGCCAAGCTGATAACTTGTCATCCTACAACTTAAACTGTGGCCCTTCTATGCAATGGCTGATAAATAATGGTACATCCACCAAGATAAATACACCAAAAGTGCACAAAAGCCTTTTTCGGTTGGTGTAATTTTCTAATGATAGGGTCAACAAAATTTATAGTCAAATCAAAATTAAGCTAACAAGGCTTGTCTCCACTTTTTTAGTGCACTTGATGGATGTAGCATTATTCTTGACTCAAAATTCCCATTTTTATGCATATTTGGTTGACTGTTGATTTCTCGCTGATATGTATTTTTATGTATGCCAATAACTGTTACAAGTTTCAGGGCAGACCTGCCATTCTTTAGTTTTGGCTTACTGGTGCAATTTAAAGAATTATTTGTTTGGCTGTTGGGTAAATGCCACTAGGTGTTTATAATTTGATTAACAGTGTCATTGAATTGTTTGCTACTTGAGGAAATCACATGCATGCTCAAGATCGCACCCTCATTTTTACCCCCAATAATCTGCTAAAATAATCATGTTGCTATAGAAAATCAAGTCGATAGCTACTCTTGAGCTTACATACTGATATTCAGCATTGGTGATTCTTCTTCTTTGGGTGTCGCATGCTTAACAGATAACATCCGTGAAGGCTCTTGGTTCTATCTCCTCATGGTGTGCACAATTTGGACGTGGAGTTCCACTTGTTTCATCCCTCAACTTTCTCTGGCAACTCTCCTACAAGATCATTCCGATTGCTACCTGTAACTCAGAGGTAAGCTAATATGGTTTTATGTTGTTCATGGAGAGTATTCAAGAATGTACTCATCTTAAGAACTTGATTGCCTTTGAGCTTGTTTACTAAAGATCTTGTAATTTTCCTGAGCAGGCTGAAGCTGAAATATTCCTAGCAGCATATGAAGCATTAACTTATGTTTTGAAGACACTAGTATCGGCTTCTTCTTTTGATATTGGTTTCCTCAAGAAATATTGGAAAACATCGTCATTAGAAGCTGAAGGCAGCCCCCTCTTGGATTCCTTTGTTCAGACATTTTTTGAGCACATCAACAATCTCATTGCTCTAGGAAACTTGACACGGAGTCGTAGAGCAATATTAATGGGGTGGAAGGTGATTGTTTATATATTATGACATATGCTACTCACTATTTTAATGCATGCTTGGTATTGCTTGCTAGAGAAACAAAAACTCTGTTCAAGTCTCAGATTGAACAGGTGACTGTATAATGGACCGTGTTATTTGCTGGTGCCCTATGTTTTAGTTATGTGGGTGCATCTATTATACTAATATGGGCATGAACTTGCATATTTTGGATTTTTATATTGCTGATATCAGATTCGATGAAATTATGATTAATTCAGTGGATCTGCTTGGAATCTCTGTTGTCGATCCCAAAATATGCTCTTCACCATGGAACTAACATACAAAGTTGCGGTTTCTTCTTCTCCGATGGCATGCTCAGATGGATTTTCAGTGATCTAGTTGATAGGTAAGAAGTATTACCTACTTGGTTTGCAAATCACATTCTGGTGATTTTAGTTACTTTTTTTCTGTCCTTTTCTCATGGACACACATATATATGTGTGTGTGTGTGTGCGTGTGTGAATGTATGTGTTAGCTCAAAAATCCGTCGTCTGTTGGTATTTGACGTACTACTCTGTTTCCATTCATTTAGAATAAAATTATGAGACATGTGCTCTGATGGTGTCTAGAATTAAACTACAAGTGATTGGTTTGCACACTCTTTTAGCGAGATTTTGGGCTTTCAAACTATTCTTTTTGTGAATTTTGCTGCCACCGGTAATTTCCTCTGTCTCACATTTCTCTCCCTACTGAATTTGCAGCCTTGAGAACGCTGGTGAAGGTTCTGTTTTGCCCATGCTAAGATCTGTTAGGTTGATATTGGAGCTGTTTGCTTCAGGACGGATGGGTTCAGTTGTCTCCTCTTGTGATGGAATGAATGTCCAGGTTTACCCGATACTTCCTTTACAAATTCTGTGCATCATCAATAACAATCTGTCTTTATGAGTATGGAGATGGTTAGTCCTTGCCTCTAGTCCATGATTTCAGATAGTAATACTAGTCATTTGTGATGTTAGCCTGGGTTGAGGTCTGCAATGCTGTCTAATTTTGGATTCAGGGGCAAATTGACTTCCTGCTAGCTATTTCTCAAAGTGAAGAGTAGAGAAGAGTAAGGTGTGACTTCACCATTTTGTGGTGAAGCCACACCTAACTATTTCTTACAATATTGCAAACAAAGCTTCTCCGTGCCAAATGAGATTCATGGTAAAACTAAGCACGTCTTCATTCCTCAGTCACCCACTGGCTAAAGTTAACAGAAATATGGAAAGACACCTTCAAAAGACCAGATGCATTAAGGTGTATACCTCAAGAATCTTTGATAGCACCCATACATTTTGCCTCGAGAAGATATTCTGTCACAAAGAAAAAGATTGTTCTCAAGGGAAAAGAATTCCAAACAATAACTGAGGGAGAGAAGTTTTTCGGAGTAAAACTGAATTGACAAACAGGTGGTCATATAATAAACAGTAGAACTTACTATTGTGAAAGGGATCTCTCTTAAAAGCCGCCTGCTGCTTTAGCATCAAGGGATGCCAAAAAGGTCACGCTGTTATGCAACAGCTGGAACGCATGATGCTATTATTTGGAATATGTTTAGAATTTCTTTTATTCAACATAAACAGTCGACAGAAAGCATCACATGGCAAAGCTTCTGGGTTTTTTTCCTAATCTTCAAGCCTTCTGAATGCCAAAATAAAGCGTATTCTCAAGTCTACGGATCCTATGTCACTCATTTTGGGACGGACTAGTATGCTTTAGGCAAATATTTGTGAACAAGTGGGAATAATTCACTAGCACAGGTGTATACATTAGGCCCGTAAAAGTCCTGTTATTATTTACACAAAGTTTAATGCTAAGCAAAATTTGCAAACACAATTGATTTGGAGGTGGTTCCAAAGGAAATTGGTGATACAATCCACCTTTTCTATACCTTAAAAGGAAAGTGGACATTTTCTTTTGGAACACCCCAATAGAATATAGGGAGTATCTATTATTGTATATAGTCGGTCCCTTGAAAAAAAAGTTAATCTTTTGTTTATAATAATCGTATATAAATATTTAATTTGTAATTGTAAACGGACTGGGTTATAAACGGATTAGATCTACCCTTGTTTGAATCCAATCCATTTTATTGGTTTTTGGTTAACTCCATTTGTTAATGGACAAATGGTTAAACGGATAAATGGAATGGATACCTTTCACGAACTCCAAATTCGCTTAAATAAGCAGATCATGGATCGGATCGGAGTAAAATCCAATTCATGGACAGCCCTACATACAATATGACAAACCTTTTTGTGATGAGGTTCTACAAGGCGTCCTAGAGGACCTAGACTGCAGTTGATCATTGATGCTGACTGAACTGAGCATCAGGGGCCCGGAGAAAGCTTTACTGTTCAAGGGAACCTTGGGAATTCTTGTCAAAACTTGTTGAAACTGTTAAGATACTCCATGCCAAAATGAACGAAAATTTTAAATTAGCATAACTTGATTACGATGACACTAACTCTACAATAAATTGGGCCTGATATTTAGAATACCCCATAACCACTCTTTACTCTGCACTTCTTATTTTAGAAACTTGCTCCGATAGTAGTCTCTATTACGACAAGAGGTGATCATTTCAGTGAACTTCTAACACTCTATTTTTTCTTTCTATGGCCATTGTATGATCTTATGGTGGCTCAGATACTTTATGAATTAATACCTTAATTCATGTACTTCAATTATTTTCCAATCAAGTTTGGCCATGTTTGAATATATGATAATGTTTTTCCTCTTCATTAGGCTCTTTCACTCAACTATTGATTGATCCCCCACCTAGGCTTGAGACCCGAGCTCGAATGTTGCATTTTCTTATGCCTCAGTGGGCTTCGTAATATCGCATTAATTAAGAACAGAGTTGATTAATTGTACTTACGTGTTTGTCCATGGAAATGAATGAAAATGGTGATAACTAATCTACAATCCAAATATCAAATTGCTTATTGTAAGCTTTAAATTACTCCCTCCGTTCAAGTTTACCCCCACCTGATCCTTAAAAGCTGGCTAGTCTTTGAGTGATTGTAATGGTGATTCAATTTGGTTCACTTCTGAATATTATACTTTTGATGCAGATGATGTGGCATTTGGTCCGGTCTTCTTGGATATTGCATAGTAGCTGTAACAAGCGAAGGGTTGCACCTATTGCTGCACTTTTGACATCTATCTTGCATTATTCAGTGTTCAACGATGAGGCGATGCATGAAACCGACAGTGCCCTAGGACCTTTGAAGTGGGTATGTGATTTCCTCCCCACCCTCTCTCTCTCTCTCTCACACACACACACACACACACTCTCTCTCTCTCTCTCTCTCTAAAAGATGCCAACTGCACTTGCTCTGGCAACTGTCTGGTGTGAGAAGGGTCTAGTCTCTGATGCTTTAACCTTCCAGTATCCTAAGTGTGTGTGTTTCGTTGCAGGTGATCCCTCTTTTCCTGTACACACTTTTTTTTGGATATATTTTACTCATATTTCTAACATCTTCCTACAGTTTGTTGATAAAATTCTTGAAGAAGGCACAAAAAGTCCGCGTACTATTCGCCTTGCAGCATTGCATTTAACAGGACTCTGGCTCTCAAATCCCAGTACCATAAAGTTCTACATGAAAGAGCTGAAGTTGTTAACATTATATGGTTCTGGTACGTGCTCAGAAATATAGGGATAATGCTCCTATTTGCTTATTGTCAATTGCTGGTTCCACAGGATAATGACACCCTTAAGTGTTGTAAAAGTGTTTATTGCTACTGCATATGTTGCGTCAGCTGCAGCCTTCACAATCTTTTACCATGACTGTTTGTGCCAAGTTTCAAATATTGCATGCCATCTTTTGTACATAATACATTCAAATTTTCACCAGTTGCATTTGACGAGGATTTTGAAGGTGAAGTAACTGCTAATCATGATGCAAGGAATGAAATATCAATAATGGCTAGAAGTCCGGACCCTGAGCTGACTCAAGTAAGTTACATATTAGCCCTAGGCCTTCTATAAGTTAGGGGTTCCTCTTTTTGATGGCAGCAGGAGATGGAAGTTTAAAATAAGGTTGCTGGTTTTCTTAGTTGCAGCTTATTGGTACAGGGGAAGGCTTAGATGTTGCTGTTAGTGTTCCTGTTTCTTGTAGAACACTAATGAGTGGCCCTCAACATCAACTTACCTGTTTACTGTTAATAAATGGCCATTTTCAGTTGTAGTTTGAGTTGCCCCTTTATGTTTTCTTGGTACTATACTGTATCAATTAAGAACACTAATAAGTGGGTGCAACACCTACATGTTAAGCATAGTAATACAGCACCAGAAAGAAAGAAAGACCCTAACCCAGCCACTACACTATTCAACCTGATCATTACAGACATTGACCACAGAATCAAAATGATCCCTGCTACGGAATTAAAAGAATTAACAGTTAGGTATTTCAAAGAATGCTAATTTTTAATTTGGTTTAGACTAATAATTCATTTGCTCAATACAGTTTATCAATATAGAAAGAAACATTTTTGAAAATGCATATGCAAATCATTTTCGGTAACAGTCCGTATCTGCCATCATATTACTGTTTTATATTAAAAACCATACAGCCGTGGTGGCAACCAAAGCAACATCAAGCTTGAAGGAATCAGGTTTACGAACAATGCGTGACAGGGCGTTTCATAGCTCACTAAGCATTGCTCGAAATAAAAATGGTAATGGTCGTCCACCGGACCCAAAGGACATGACTCCTAAAGCTGTGGGTGGCACTACTGTGGGGGGATCACCAGCCCCTTTATCTGGTCAAGTTGTAAGTGATGATACTCATGCTACTGATGACACCTCTTTGATGATGGTGGATCATAGAACTGCACAAACAGAAGGGATCGAGACGGATCAACTGATGCAGTAAGGCTGTTGTTCTCTTTTTTTCTGTTTGTTTTTGATGTTTACAAACATTATGATGTGGAACTGTCAAGGTGCTAAGGCTAGAGAAACAATTTCTGTGGTTCGTGACTTAATTAATCAGTCGAAAGTTTGTATGCTGGTCTTAGTTGAGCCTCGTATTCAGGGGGTTGCAGCGGATAGAGTGATTAAGAGTATTGGCTTTCCTTTTTCCTTTCGAGTTGAAGCGAATGGATTTTCTGGGGGCATTTGGGTTCTTTGGCAATCCCATGTAAAGGTGGACATCCTTTCCTTAGTTTCCTATACGTACCAGATGGTAAACATGAGGGTGACAATCTCCGCATTGTCAACCTTCGCCCTCTCAGCTATTTATGCAGATCCAGATTTTACTAGGTGGAAATTGTTTTGGACGGAGTTACAGGAGCACTGTGAAGCTATGAATGAACCATGGTGCGGAATTGGGGATTTCAATGCTTTTTTGGTAGATCATGAGAAACTTGGTGGATCGTTGAGGGGCAGTAAACCTTGTCATTATTTCCGGCAGTGCATGCATAAGTGCGACCTTTTGGATTTGGGTTTTCAGGGCCCAAAATACACATGGAAAAGAGATATGGTCCAAGAACGCATAGATAGGGTAATATGCTCGGGTGATTGGCGCATGAAATTTCCCCGATCTTTTGTGCTGCAGCTAGCCCGGTTGGAGTCTGATCATTGCCTGATGGTATTAAACCTCGGATCTTATGACAGCACAACCTCTAGGAGACCGACCCGTTTTTGTTGTGGCTTGGCTGCTTCACAAGGATTTCAAATCCTTTGTACGTGAATCGTGGAATGGTGCTGATGATGTTTCTAAAGCTACTTCTACTCTTATGGAAAAGGCTAGTTGGTGGAATAGAGAAGTTTTTGGTAATATCCACACACGGAAAAAACGCCTTCTTGCTCGATTGGCTGGTATTCAGAAAAAATTAGAAAGAGTGGATATCCTTTTGCTTAGGTATCTTGAGTTGGAGCTGTGATCAGAGTATGAAGCGGTTCTTAATCAGGAAGAACTTTTATGGAAACAAAAAGCCAAAGCTGATTGGATTAAATTCGGAGATAGAAACACTGCCTACTTCCAAAAGAAATTTAAAATGAGAGGCGATAAATCATACATCGGGTCTCTCCAGGTGGCTGATGGAGTATGGGAGATGGATCAGCAGAAATTGCGCGCCCATGCTTATGAGTTTAAGTTGGTACATTGCCCTCATATCAGATTCGCGGTGAATTCCCAATTCTCGATAACACGGAATGGGAGAGAATTACTACTCAGGTGGAGGAAAAAGAAGTTCGGACAGCCTTGTTCTCTATGAATCCTATGAAGGCCCCGGGACATGATGGTGTACATGCTTCTTTCTTTCAATCTAATTGGGAGATTGTCCGAGGTACTGTTTTCTCTTTTGTTTCTACTGGTCTTGCTGGAGATGATATAGATGAGAACACTGGTCGAGCTATTATCACCTTGATACCAAAGAAAGAGGCACCGACTACGATTAAGGATTTCCGTCCCATAAGTCTCTTGCCATTGGTTTATAAAGTATTGATGAAAGTAATCACAAATCGCATTAAGCCATTATTGTCAAAGTTAATCCGAAACACCCAAACGAGCTTTGTGCCTGGAAGACAAATTACAGATAATTGTATCATTGCTCAAGTGGTACTTCATTCTTTCCGCCACAAACAGGGAGGAAAGGGTTGGATAATGATCAAGGTGGATCTCGAGAAAGCTTATGATCGAGTCCGTTGGGATTTTTTGACAAACACCCTCCTTGATACAGGTTTCCCAGCATCTTTTGTGATCAGTTTGGAACGAATCTGGAAGTTGGGAAGTTCGAGCTTGTTGTGGAATGGAGTTCTTACTGAAGTTTTCAAGCTGTCACGGGGAGTTCGCCAAGGCGACCCACTATCTCCCTACCTTTTTGTACTTTGCATGGAACGGTTATCTCATGCTATTGACTTATCTGTTAGAACTCGAAAATGGAAGCCAATTCGGATGGGCCGCAGTGGAGTTCCCTTATCACATTTGTTTTTCGCTGATGATCTCGTCCTCTTTGCTGAAGCTTCTCATAGTTAGATGAGCATAATCTCGGAAGTTCTTCAAAAATTTTGCATCTCTTCTGGGCAGCGTGTCAACGCGGAGAAAACGGCTTTTAGCGTTTCTAAGAATGTCAGTCATGATCTTATTTGTCAACTTCAAAGTCAAACTGGTTTTAATCACAGTCAGAACCTTGGAAAATATTTGGGAGTTCCGTTGTTACATGGTCGTGGAAGAGAACAAGATTATAAATATCTTGTTGATAAAGTTCAGCAACGTTTTCGTAATTGGAAGGCTAAAACTCTTTCGATGGCTGGCCGATTGATTTTAGTTAAATCGGTGCTTATGACAATCCCAATATATGCGATGCAAACATTTAAATTACCAGTATCTACATGCTTGGTCATTGAGAATATTTGTCGACAATTTCTTTGGGGTGAAGACGGCACTGATCGAAAGACCCATCTTATAGGATGGAATCAAATTTGCCAATCTAAACATAATGGAGGGTTGGGCTTGAGGAGATTACATATCGAGAATCAAGCTTATCATGCGAAGCTATGTTGGCGTGTATTGCAAAATCCGGAAGCTTTGTGGGTTAAAGTTTTAGCAGGGAAATATAATTGGCGAGGAGGGAATCCGGTGGAATGACCACAGTATTCAGCACTTTGGAAGTTAGTATGCAGAAATTGGCAGTTTGTGTTGGATAACATTGCGTAGGCGGTGGGTAATGGACACAAGGTTTGATTCTGGCAGGATAGATGGCTAGGACAACAACCTTTAATACTTCAGGCTGTTCGCGCGCCGTCTATGGATCAATTGAGCCTTTCCGTCAAGTGTTTTGTGGATCAAAATGGTTGTTGGGACTTATCAGTAGTTCAAGATCTATTGCCGGAAGAAAAGATTACTGAGAATCAGGCCACATTGACTCCGAATGATGAGCTTGGGGACGACAATTGCTTCTGGCAACACTCTGCTTCTGGTAATTTCTCTGTGTCCTCGGCATACAAAATTCTGAAGGCAGCTAGTACGGATGGAGAACAGGATAAGTGGGCTACAGTTTGGAAGTGGAAAGGGCCTGAAAAGGTACGCCTATTTCTGTGCTTGGTGATTCACAATCGCCTTTTAACGAATCAGGAGAGGTACCGTCGTCACATGACGTCAAGCGATGAATGTGAGCTGTGTACAGGCTGCGTTGAATCAGTTAC
>JAOTQG010100272.1:0-13529 GCA_025631175.1 Iris virginica
CTCACATGATATAGAAAGTGCGTACATTGTCGATTTTCAAACCATCTAAGCTATTCTATTATGTTTATCTCCAATTAGGTCAACTTTCACCATTTCGAAGGGTATTCTCATTTTGGATTTCATGCTTCCCGCTTCTACCATAAAACCATCTTAGCATTCTCATTTTGGCTTAACTCACTTTTGCTGACATGTATATTCTTCGTTTCCACCGTTCCATTTCATAAATTAGGTAGCGCTCATCTAATAGATGTATTATATAACTTTCCTTTCAACTTAACGAGTATGCATTTACCGCAGAATAGTAAACCACCCCAATGCACCTAATCACTTCACACGAACTGATTTTATTTCTACGACTACAATCATGGTCTACATCTTTGTGGTTAACCATTGATCTCAAAAGGCAGAATCCATAATGCTATGGTATTTCTTGGCCACATAAACTAACTTTATCTTTGCTTACACTCCTGCCACTAAAGTCGCATGCCACGCATTATGTTTTGCTCCTACTTCCTTTGACTTCTAAAGCTTCTCTCCACTTTTTTACTTAATTGCTCGCCAATTCTTTGTCTCGCCTACAAGAAAAATGCCATCCACAAAACACATGCATTATGACGTATCACCTTGCATGTTATATCAAACCATCCATAAGTAAGCAAAAACGATAAGGAACCAAAGTCATTCTTGTCGTAGCCAGACAATGATTTGGGAGCCACAACATAACTCCTGCAATAGTTTTCACTACAGTCACAACATCCTCATACATGACTTATACTCCCTCCAACTCAATTATATTGGCCAGGGGACAAAAGCTCATGGATTAAGGTTTTACAATTAATGCATTCAATTTTTCCCTTTTTTCCACTTTTACCCTTATTAACGATTAGGTTGCAATTAATTTACTTTGTAAATACATTGTATAGTTAAGGGTATAATGAGAAAGTAAGCAGTAAATGTATATTGAAAATTGAAGTGGCCAAAAAATTTAAGACAAAATGGAAAATTGGCCGATATAAATGAGACGGAGGGAGTACGTTTTAACACATTTATCTAACCCTTCCTTCTCCTACACCCACCGAATCCTATTAAGTTAGCAACACAAAATCTCTAAGAGTCATTTCCCATTGGGTTCTGTAATCTTGGTAGACTTTTTCACATACGTACAGATTATTAAAACTAATAAACAGCCAGATAAAAACGCAAGCAAACATAATCCTTAACAGTACCTTGGTTACTAAAAGGATCTGAATTATAGGGTTGCAACATGAGATGAATTAGAAGATGCCTCTTTTTTATAGTGTATCAAAAACTTGAGTCAAACACGAAATGAAATCATGGAAAACCACAGTATCAAACCGAAAAGCCCAATTTGGCAAACTGAAAACCTACGGTTTAGTTCCCAAAATCGAACCAAACCGAACCATGTTCAGTTACTCATAGCTCCATTAACATCCATCCATACCAGAATTTCACCTAATGTACAAATTCTTCTCCAAACTAGGGCAAGGGGAAGGAGGTATTGCCATTAAGTCACCTTACAAGATCCAGAAAAACTGCAGTAGTTGATGAGGAAAAACCATGGCCCGTCAATATGAGCTGTTCGACCTCTCCAGTACAAACTTGAAACAGACTTTCTCCGTAGTACCACTAATATCCAAGGAAGTCAAAAGACCTAGTTCCACTCAGTCCAACATTTAAGATTTGGCATTGAGAACTTGGCAATGACACAAAATATAGGGCATGGATTCCTCATGCATAGACAAACTAGAGAATTCACTCCACTTCACATTTTTGCCAGAATAGCCTGCTTGACGTCATTTTAGCTTCAAAACCTGCCTCCGCATAATATCCGTTTCCATGGTAGTTCCACAACTGAAAATCATAGCAGATCCCATGGAGAATTTCATTGTCCTTTCCAAATTCCAATATCATCGTCAGTCAGGCTATCCGAACAATAATAGAACCCAACTCAGCAAAACCATCACCATTTGACCATGCTAAGTTTTTGGGATTGAGAAAAAATTTCATTGATAATTAAGAATACAAGAGTTTCCTCCTAACCAGTATAGTGTAAAGTGGACGAAGAAAACAAACTAAACACTCAAGAATGTCTTAAGCAGAACATCAATCCCTAGCAAAGGCAGCCCTCAATAGGACACCAGCACCTAATCTAAAGGAAAGGGACAAAAACAATTTGAATAAAATAAGTGATAAAACTAAAAAAATTGACCTAGCTTTTGGAAGATCACATAGCCCCTTGCCATCTAAATTATCCACAGAATAGGCCTACTTGGGAACTAACAGTAATATATAACCCAAACAATATATCAGAGAGTCAGAAGGAAAAATTAACCACCAAATCTATTCTAATGATGACTATCCCCAAGTAAATGTATATAATTATAAATGACTAGTCGGGTTGATGATAGCTATGTAATTCAAGATTCCACAGCATAGTGATACAAATGCAGTTGCATAATCAAACTGGAAAATAAAAATCACTTTTCCGAGAGGGGCATCGAAAAAATCTACTAAGCATGCAATCTGTATTTGGGTGAAAAAAATACTAAGAAGAGATGCTAGAACTTACACCATCGATGTCAAAAAGAGTAAATACTCCTTTTAGAAACTCCACAGCTTCAGTTGTCAGCTCCACACTCTACAAATGTGTCGTCTATGTATTAGCTCAGTCAACAAGAATAAGTACTTCATGTGAACAAGTTGCTTATAGTTTAAAAAAAGAAAATGACGATTTAGCTGAACATGGACCAAAAAGAGTGTGCTGTGAAAATTAATCGGAGATTTGCATATAAAGATATCACAAACTCTAAACAAGCAAAACAGCATCCAAAATCAGATGATGCATTATACATACAAAGTACTATTTTTTGCATATGCTTACACTCTCAGCATTCCATGCTCATAAGTCATAAATGCAAACCAACAGTTGAAACTAAGTACTGTATCCACAAATCTACAAACAATATGCCGATACACAATGACCACGAATTTCATTCTCCAGCAAATAAACAACAAGTGATTGATGAAACTTATATCAACAGATCACCGGCCAACCCCCTCCCCTCCCCCACCCTCTATATCACTCAATCCAGCCATCCCATCACCTTGTACCCTCTGGCCATCACAATCCCAGCATCCTCCTCGTAGCCCTCCCACCACTGTTGCCTCAACAGACACCATACACAAATCTACAGATGTGGCTCCTGCCCATCATCCCCAGTAAACCAAAAATCTGAAAATGGAATGCAAAAAGAAGGATTACCTGGTCTGGAGTTCGTTTAATCGGAGGCAGAAGTTGATCATCGCTGAGCCTGATTTCATTGTTGTAACCAAATTTTCGAAGGACAGTCCATGTTGTCTCTAGACGGCCCTTTTCTATAAATAAGGCATGGAGAAACAGAAAACCCGTCAACGTAAGGCCATTCTCATTAACGCCTTCGGACAGTTTTTCTTGAACAACTCTTTTTACACCCACTATTTCAGGGGGTTGGAGAGGAGCATTGAAGCATTTAACCTGTTTACACCAGTCTTAATTAATACTCAGAATCACACTCATTCATAAATACACAAATTGACAAAGGCACAACCTGCTTGTAAGATATCATAAAATTATGATCACTCTTAACATTAAAACAGCAAATAGAAACGAATAAGCATACCTGAAAATCGTTCAATTCTGCATCGCTCAGAGCACCGTCCCTGTCATGATCACAGAGAATAAATATACGCTTTAATGCTCTAACGCATCGAGGCTTCAAGGTTTGAGCTTCTTGATCAAAGAGTGGAGCGGTAGGATGAAGCACAGCTTTTTGGGCATAGTAAAATACTTCTGGGATCTGCACATAGGGCCACTAAATCATCTTCCAATCTGATATTAGCAACTGACAGATAAATTACTCTTAAGACGGCGAGTTAAAAGTAATGTATTAGATGCCAAAAGTAAGTCAGAGTTAACTGTCACTATCTACAGGCAACTCCAGTCCACTAAGTGCACAGATAACAGAAATATATGTGCAAAACAAAACAAAAAAAGTATTATATACACATATGTTTCTCCCGCAAGAAGCATCTTTACTAACCTGAATAAGTTTCATCGCTGAACATTCAATGCATGTTTCAATCTCCCTGAACTGTTGCATTATGGGCGACATCACCTGCTCTAAAGTAACTGCCTGCTGCTCATCCCTCAAATCCAGCTTACAACCAACCACTATAACCGGCACCTTTACCTGATCATATGTTTAGAAGCAGCATTAATACAAAATACAAAGATCAAAATGATCAACAAAGCTGTATTAAGTTGTGGTATAAATGTGATTATATTGAGCCTTAAATATTGAATTGTTGAGTTGTAGTGGTTCTGATTTCAAGAAGCCAGCGGCTATGAAAGTTCAGTTCACATACACATACATATATGTGTAGCATAAAATGCAATTCCAGTCATCTTTTTTATAAAAATAAGAATGTATTAGAAACAGAAAATTGCCAAGGAAGTGCATAACATGTACACTAGCAGTATACAAGAACCACAGTCCTGACAAAACAAAGGACATGGAGTGCTTAACAGCTAAAACCACCTCAGATTCTAAGCCTATATATTGGAAGCACCTACAACAAACTTCCATCAAAAAATCACCCAAGAAAGTCACTGCAATAGTCACAAACTCCAGGAAAGACTCAGCTGTCCAAAAGTGGAGCAGCGTAAGCATGAAATCCTTCTACCAAAAAACTGGCATCTCAGCTCCCAGCACTATGATGGTTTTTCTCATCCCAAATGCTCCACATGACACTATGGAGCAATTCACCATATCTGCTTGTTAAATAACTAATCTAACCTCCAGAACCAATGGAGACCAAACACCACTCCTAGGCATACCCCCGCCACCACAAACAGGAAAAATAGCTGATTCCACATCTCCCTTTCCATACACAATGCTTAAAATAATTTACATTGACCAACACTTTCACACACCAATTAACCAAAATTGGCAATTGCTTACCAAGCTGCTGACTACATATATATATAGAGAGAGAGACACACACACACACTTTCCCATGTGCTTTTCAATTTCCTAATTCCCTTCAGAGGGAAGGAACTTCTCTCTACGGGCATCATTGCATTGTGTAAAGATTTGACCAAGAAAATGCAATTTTTTGAAGTTTCCAATACAAAACCTCTGCTGCACCTTTGGGGTTCAATCTCGTATAAAATTTCCTTAAAATGCTGTACTTTCTCTAGCTCCAAGTCCAGACAGATTCTATAAAAATAGGATCCTTATCGGACCTGTCATTCAGACATAGAATATTGAGGCTTGTTTGTCTCTAGCAATCTCAAATAGATAGGGAACCTTTTGCTCATTGGCAACTCACCACACCGAGGATCTCTCTAAATTCTGATTCAGTTCCATTTCCAATTTCCATTGTTATGAACTTATTGAAACGTAACCAACCTTGAACAATTCTAGAGACCTATACTATAAGGCCCATGATTATGACCAATAATCCACCCATATTCATCAAATCAGATCTACCTACCACCACTTGTTTCCACATTGTGGCATTTTTCTTGGAAAATATCCACAACCATTTGCCGAACATAGCTTTGTTAGGACATGATTTTTTATTTCCAAGTTCCAACCCTTTTTGTTTTATCAGCTAGCAAAACTTCTTCCACCCTACTAAAGGGAATTCTTGTTCCTCCACATCGCCTTTTCACAAAATGATCTATGAATTTATTCATCACTTTAGTAATTGAAGTTGGAAACGGAAATAAAGATGAGAAGTATGCGGGTAGCCAGGAATCAGTTTTTTTTTAAGAACAAAACATGTCTGCTTTGGATAAATGCAGCTTATCCATCCAGCTAATCTCAAAGACACTCAATTACAGGGCCGCAAGAAGTCTATGATTCGTGATCTGGCCCCAAAAAGTTTTGAAGAGGAGCTGCTCCAAATGCTAACCCTGGGTGCATCATGGGAACAGACTTCACCTCTACACCCCAAGATTGCCTCAAAATCTTATACTAACATCCCTCACACCTCCCTCAATTAGTTCATTCTTATTGATGTTTATCTTGAGACCAGAAATACCTTCAATTAATTTTCAATATGTCTAAACCTGCGGAACATTCCGGGTTCAGGGAAAATAACAACTGACAAGGGCCCTCCATATGAAACAGTTTCAAAACAGTTTTATTGCTTGAGGCGTACAAATTAAGTAAGCATCAAATGACAAGCAAGAATAGTACATACAAACCTCCAATCTTCGAAGTTCAGGAAGCCAGAAAGTACTCAACCGATCAAGAGTTGCAGGCTGATCACACGCATAAGTAAGTACAACTGCATCAGCTTTCTTTAGTTCCTCCGCAAGCCTCCCTCTACTCTCCATACTGGAATGGAACCCAAATGTAAAAACATAATTAGCTTCACCATTAGCCAAAATAAACATTCAGAGCTACTTAACAAAACATGAAGCAATAGCATGCTCACACACTGAATTCCACCCCCTCCCAACCCCCCCCCCCCCCAAGTAGCTTCACCAATTTAAGGCTTCAATGGCAACCACATTATGTAAGGCACATGGTAAACCAACCCCAAACGAGGAATTTTATTTCGCCTATAACACGACCACATACAAAGCACTGCCTAACTACTTCCCAAAATTTTCTTTCACAGTCAGGTTTCTACAAATTTAAAAGTGAAAAAGACATATTTCAAATAATCAAGCAACCTACATTTATTTGCTTTACACAATAAAACTTTCAATAATTAAACACAATATATAAATTACTGACTTTTATCATTAAAAACAACAAATAACCACATATACCTAAATTCAATGTCTTAACTAAAATTTGAACCCCGAAAACAAGAAAAGACAAAAAAATTATGTGAAATTGGGGAGCAAAATCCTTTGGTACCCATTAAGCAAGCCCAGGTGATAAATAAATAGATTATGGTACAGTTTACAGGCTGCAAGCAATAGATAAGAGAAGAGAGAGAGACCTGGAGGAAGTATCGATAACGGTGACGGGAACACGATCAGGGAACAAATCCTCGGGCAAGCGAGTAGGGGGCAAAACAGGGGGGACATTGCCGGGAAACGTTTCGGCAGCCGCCGTGATAATCAAGCTCGACTTCCCCGTGCCGCGGTCACCCGCAACAACAATACGAACGCCGCCGCCAGCGCCGGTAGTGGACTTGGCAGCAGAAGCACCACCTCCTCCCACCATACTTGAATCAATTTTACCGCCGCGAGGTTTACTATGAGCTGAAGAACGAATAAATCGTTGAGATTATAGGGATAAGGAGTAAGCTTGGTGAAGGGTCAAGCTTTAAGGTGGCTTGGGAAATAAGGTAGGGAGACGCGGGGGGGGGGCGTGGAGAGTTGGAGAGGGTTTTGGACGCCGACTAGTTTTTGGTTGCTGGGGTTGAAGTTGGAAGGAAAGGGTTTGGAATCAGACCGGGTTAGGGAGGATGTGGGGGACCACATGAGAGTGCAAAAATCAATTGACAATATTGCATTTTTGTTGTCTGCTTATTTTAAGTTCGAGGAAATTTCACTTCGTTTTGTTTTAAATGTTGATAATAACAACATACTGTGTGATATAAAAATATTACTTTTAAAATAATTAAAATAAAATAAAATTAATATATTAAATTTAATAAAAGATTATATAATATTTACTTTTTTTTAATAAGAATTATTAGTGAGTCTACTCCCAACATAACTTGAACTCAAAAAGAGATGGAACGTCTTACCGATAAAAGATTATATAATATTTACATAAAATCACTTTAAATTAAGTATTAATTATAACCAATTACGTAATTTTAGACTTCTTTAACTCCTACAATATTATCATTATTAATTAATAATTATAGTTATAAAAGTGATATTTATAGAAGAGTAGTAGCACATTTTTTTCTTAAATTACCTATTAGGGATGTAGGATATGAGTTTTTTTTTATCTTTTCATTAATTTATAAATCTTATTTATGTTAATTAGATGTAATTATTTCAATTTATTATGTAAATTATAAACATTTAATTCCTAAACTATCTTTAAATATATAAAACTTTTTTCTACATATTATTAAAAAATTGTTGTAAATATTAATAGAAGCTTTTTTGAAAATTAATATAATATTCTACATATCTTCAATATTTATAAATTTAAACTACACACTAATATAAATTTTATTCCAATTATGTAAACTATAAGCATTTAATTCCTAAACTATCTTTAAATATATAAAACTTTTTTCTACATATTATTAAAAATTTGTTGTAAATATTAATAGAAGATTTTTTGAAAATTAATATAATATTCTACATATCTTCAATATTTATAAATTTAAACTACACACTAATATAAATTTTATTCCAAATATGAAGTTTTGTTTTCACAACTGGAAACAACTCTACATTGATTTTTTTTGTTATATTAATTTTTAGTTAAAATTTGTGAATATAATATATATACATATATACACTTGGTTGGATTCATTGAGCACCTACCTACAAAAAAATGTATATAACTCTTGTGGTAGGACCTATTTTGAATTAAGAGAAAATTGCTAATTAAATTATTTTTATTATAGTTTTTGATTAAATTTTTGATGATTTCTTATGTAAAAGAGTACTATAATTATGTGAAACAAATTTCATTACATGATTCGGTCAATAGAAATCATAAACACCCAAACAGTCATGAAATATGACAAATAGTCATGAAAATGTTCTTCAAAACTGAAAAATTTTATGTTCTAATGACTCGGTAAATCATTAAATGGCTTTCACGAAGTCAAGGAAGATCTAGAAGACTCTAAAAAGTACAAGATATCAAGCTGCAGATCTCCTCAAAGCAATCATTAAATAAAATATGCAAAATTAAAGGAGACGAGATACTGAGACAAACATTTAAATGGTCTCCCTACCATCCCTTATAGTTGTTACTCAACAACTATATTTTTTTTCTATAAATAGAAGAATGCAATGTTGAATCTATAGAGCGAATTAAAAACAATACACGTAAACCAGAATCACTCAACTAAAAGCAGCAATTTTAGCTTAAAAGTCTTCCTCAATGACTCGAGAAGATCGGTGGTTTGACATTATCATACTACTGAAGAAAGAAGATCTTTCAAAACATAATTGTTTGATCCTCTTATCAAGCAGTCATCTTTAATAAATCAAGAAAGCCACTCTAAAATCTTCAACACAGTTTCGTCATGTTGAATTCAAGAAATAATTATTATGAAGCAACAAACAAACTCTTTGTAATCAGTCTTAAGTGACAATTGTAATAATCATTTTTTTTAGGGGTATCAAGTTAGATAGGAGTAATGATAGAGTGTATCTTTTTCGATTCTTTTATTAATTTGAGAAAAAATAATAAAAGAACGATTCAAGAGCCTAATGGATTTTGGGCAAGCGGACTAGAAGTTTTGATGATAGCCGAACCATTTTAAAAAAATGCTTGTTATTTACTTTATTTATTTCCATCATTTCATAAATGTTTATGATTATTATAACCGTTTACTCTGTACTGTTTCAATTTTAGTGAAAATGATTATAACATATTCACAATAGCCATTTTGATTTATCACTAAACACACTCTGTTGCCATAGACTTAATTTTGTTACATTTTTATAGACTATTCTTTAAAATAGTCAAGATCAACTTTGCAGCTAACTTTGTGTATACTTTTAGTGAGAACTATTTTATAAATTCTTATTTATAAAGCAGAAGAACCTCTCATCTTGTTACTTTGTTATTTCATTTATATCTTTCTTATTATTTTTAATATTTAATTCTTAATTCTATGAACTAGTAAATAATCATATAATCAACCTTTGAAGAAAATATTATCTACAAGATTATATTAAAATAAGTATTGTTTTATGCCCTTTTTGTATTCAAATTTAATAATTTCATTAAATTTTGAATAATTTAACTTAAATTGGAATAATTATATTTAAATTTTTTGAGAAAGAGGCATGTTACCCGTGCAAGTAACTACAACTCACGTCAACATACAAAGAGAAGTAAATTTTTTGCTATAAGCAAGAAATAACAGGAAAGAGAATCTCTAACGAGCGAGGATGAGAATCTTGTGAATGTGATATATTATGTAATAATTTAAGTAAATGTTTTATTTAGGGGCTATTATAAAATAGAGGCCAGATATCAGGAAGCAAGTTAAATTTATGTCATTAAATGTAAATAAAAATGGGGTAAAATGAGCAAAGTGACTTGATTTTAGTAAGAACAACAAATAAGCGAGTGAATTAGAAAGAAAAATAAGTTGAAAATCCTCTGTTTCACTTTAGTGTCACACTTTGTGTGCCACTTCATTGCATATTGTACATGTTGTATTTATAATAGTTATCATATTATGAATAAAGAGTTTTCATTTTACCACTAGTAATAAATTAGTTTAATTTCTAACCGAGAATACCAATTCATCTTGACATACCCTTCAACTGTGTCGGTCATCCCCATGTATTTTTGTTCTCAGTGTAGAATCATCGACAAGTGGCAACTAGTCTCGTCGAAAAGTTTTTGAAAATATGCTTACGATTCGTGAAGCCACACAATTTGAAAAACTAAAATTCACTATTGAGAGATGCAAACTCGATTCAATTCATTGAGATTTGGGTATATTTTTTTCCTGTTAACTATAAATAACAAATTTCATCCCTTGTTGTAATTATGCAATAGACTTGTCATTTCATCCTGTTCCATTGATTTTTCACCTAGCAATCGGATATATTGATGAAAGTGGATTTGGGGCAGAAGAAGAATGAATTAAACAAATTTATTGACAAGAAGAAAGCTTTACTTTCATGGTCTCACAACAACAAAATTTCCTTCAACATCAAAAATAACAACAATGATTATGCAACAATTAACCCAATGAATGAATTCATTGATGAACCAATTACTAAATCAAATGTTATGTGTTAAATTTCACATTAAGCTATATGTTGACAAAATCCTTGGAGAAAACAAAAGCTTTGAAAGTGGTGTGTTAAATCAGAAGCCTGTCATCATCAGAGTTTCTGAACAATATATAACTCTGGTAAACCAAAAGCTATCACATCCAGGATAAAGGCTTAATGTTATAACATGGTAAGAGACAAGCATAATGCATTTAAGAGTCAAATGCAATGAATATACAAAGAACAAATTCTCTTGATCATGACAGTTCAAGGCAGTCTACCAACGGCCAACCAATCCTGACTGTTGTATAACTCTAACTGGTTCATACAAGAATCATATTAAGCAACATCAAAGGAGCATCTCAAGGAAGTCTAGACTCAATTACAAGTAAATAGTCAATGAAACTACAAGACAAAATCCACAAGAAAGATGTTGGCAACAACTAACAATCTGTAGCGGACTTCAGCCAACAACCCCAGACCTTATCAACAAGTCAAAATGGTCATTCCTAAGTCTTGATTTTCACTATAATATGAACTACAATGCTCCAGTAATCAAGCCAATAACATTCAATACTTTAATTGTTATCTTCCAACAAGCTTTATGGTCTACAGCAAAGTCAACAGAAGATCCAATTTAGCTAAGATAGTCAACGAGGCTTGATCTATGAGAGAACATGCTTATCTACACTTAGAAAGGAGCAGTAAGACTTCACATGAGTCTAATTCAAGGCTTACAATCAACAAACCAACTACTGTCTTCAACAGTCAAGCCAGTTTATCAACATCAAGAGTATACAGGCGAACAACCAAGGGTATACTGATCAACAACTAAGTGTACCCTACCAAGATCGTATTATAAAAATGTAATTATGATTTAATTCTTAATTTTGATGTGAAAGGAAGATTTCCACATGGAGTAAAGTTTCCCACATGAACCTGACAAGAAGAGCGAGGGGCAGTATTTATTTGGTCTACAGTCAAAAGGATAATCTGACATGTTGTCAAAGGACAATGCTGACTTGAAAAACTCAGTCAAAGAGGGGGAACAATATTTTTGACTCTAACGGAGCCTTCAAAGAGATGAAAACTCAAGAATTTAACACAACAAACATAAGCTACAAAGATCATCCATCTGTAAATCTACAAGTTCAAATCTTCACTTACTTCGAAGCCATATCTGAAGACTTGAATATTTATCTTTATTGAAATATTCAAGAAATTGCTTTCTTATAGATAAAGATTGTAAAGCTTCCATTATTTTAGGTTAGAATTATTTCAAGAAGCACACTCTATCATATATAATAATTTCTTTTTTCTTTTTAAGAGATTATAAAGTGACACAGTGAGGTGTCAGCTTGAGAGATACCACAGCTGCAGGAGTCAGTATGTGAGGGAAATCAAAGTAATTTCCAGATTGTAAGGGTGTGTTCACTTGAGCATTTTTTATTCAAGTTTTTTAGTTTTTGATTTTTCTCTCTTGTTAGTTCAATATCTTTAATTTGCTTAAGCTCATTGAATCATACTTAGACTTTGAACCCCTCTTTTTAAAAGAAATATTCTTTTGGGTTCAGTGTCTCATATACAATGTCATAAGCTTATCTCACATGCTCTCTCTAAACTTTATTACAGATAAAGGATGCTCAAAAGAAGTGCACTAGCTTAAATGCTTAAGCGTTGGCTCATAAAGCTCAGACTGAGCTTATAAGCTTGATAGCTTACGCTATCGCTTAAGCAAGAAACTCTAAGCTGCTCATGCTTAAGCAGAAGACGCAAAGCTGCCCACGTGATTGTTGATAAGCACGGAAGCTCAAAAAGATCATGGTCAACAATCACAACGGCTGGAATGAAACTTGGTCAACAAGAAATAAGCCCTCTCATGAGATAACTGATGAGAGATTTTCTAACACGAAAATATACGCGCAAGAGAACGCGGTCAATCAAGTAGTATAATGATAAGAACAAGTCGATCCCACGAGGACGGATGAATTAAAATTCACTAAGTACTGGATAATGAATTTCAATCTTAATCTAAGCATACAAAATAGGATGATACTTTTTAATACATAATTAAACTAACTAAAATAATATTATTATTTAAATCCAAGGTTGTCAATCTCGAAATTCAAATAATAATACGAACTACAAAGCAATAAATAAATCCTAAACGATCTAACAAAATAAATAAATAATTCCTACGAATAATACTGATGGCACTCAAATATGCCTATATTATTGTTCTATTTCTATGATTATTTTGGCTTAATTTCATATGATTTTATGCTTGGTATGGTTAATTGTGTGTATCTCAGGATTTCCAAGCAATTTAGGCTAAAGTAGGAGAAAATGTGCAGTTCTGGAGCTTAAAGGGACTAATCTGGAGAAGACTGAAGTTCAAGGGCTGAAGCAGTGCGTCAAAGAGAGAAGATTTCGGGCAGAATTCGCCAGAGTACAGGGCACGGCCGTGCCAGAAAGTGGCACGCCCATGCCAGTCCAAAAATCAGCAAAGCGTGTTTTAGCCAAATTTAGGGTTTCCTGATGTATTAGAGGCTTATGAGCCGCA
>JAOTQG010100716.1:0-13522 GCA_025631175.1 Iris virginica
ATAGAGAGAGAGAGAGAGAGAGAGAGAGAGAGAGAGAGAGAGAGAGAGAGAGAGAGAGAGAGAGAGAGAGAGAGCAATGCTGACTTCAGACGAGGCTGCCGAAGACTGCCTTAGCTCCGGGCTGCTGGCGAACTAACTGCTGAGTTTGCCCTAGTTCCTCTTCTTTTTTCTTCTTAGCTTTCAATTTCTCCCAGCGTTTTCCTTTCTGTTCTGCCAAGTTTGTCCAGAATTTTTATTTTCTTTTAATTTATGCCACAACTCAATGTCGGGCTCGTCTTCTAAAAGGAGTACGACGAGAAGGACTGATCTGGGATGGAATTTTTATGCCACGGCTCAATGTCGGGCTTGTTGTCACTTGTCTTAAGACTTTATTTGCTTTCGTTTGTGGTTTTTGTGACTTTGTTATCTCTTGTCCGTTTTGCTTTCCTGTGACTTTCTAATTGCATGACGATTAGTCATTATTTGAAGTTTTTATGGATGCTGAATTTATGTTACTATCAAGGTAATTTCACATACTAATGTCATTTAACATTATTTATATATTTGATTGTTTCCCCCCTATATTGTCGCTTTTTTTGCCTCACTTTTCAGCTGCCTCAGGTACCATTCTCCTTATTCTCGCCTTTCGCCTTCGATAACTATGTTCCCAACTACTGCTAGTAAAACAGGAGATTATTCTAGGAAGGTTTGGTGTGTAAGGGAGATAGTAATTAGTAAGCATCATAGATACCTGAGATATAACTATTACGTACTTGATATTGGATGCCATTTGCTTGTTTAGGGTAACTTTGGTGATTGGTGGTTATTAATCAGACTTTACAAACTTCATTGTCCAACATAGAGGATGCTCATTTACTTATTTGAGGAAAATGTAAAAAATTGCTGCATACACTTCTTTTTTCCGGATAAAGGAAATATTTATCTTACGTTCATGTGCTCTAGGATTTGTTGTGTAGGCATTTCTGTGTTCAGATTGTGCCCCATATGGCTGTTGCTTCTTCTGATTGGTCCGTGTATCTCAGAATGCTAGTAACAACTTTAGTACACTGGCTCAAGCTTGTGCTTCTGTCTTCTGATCCTGAGAAGTTGGTTAACTGCTGTTACCTATGATGGTTGCCATGCCTAAATGCAGGTCCACGAGATGGCAATGGTGTCTGCTGTTCAGGAAGCCCAGAAGGACAACCTTAGAAGTTTTAATGATTACATGATGACAGTATTAGAGGTCAGTGTGCTAGATTGTTTTGTTTTACTACTGTAACCCCATTCTTCAGTATTTTCCTTTTAAACGTATCTGGTACTGTTAACCATGTCTTCTTTTACGATCAGTAGTTCTGAATGAACAATACTTAACTGTCAGATAGTTCTTGGAATTATAATCGAGCAAAATGGCTGTCGACCTTCTTATGTTCTTATCTACTTATCTCCTCCTGTCTTCTTGAAGTAGCTTCAGAAAACCTTATAGATTGTTTCCTACTGCTAATTTGTTCATACATCTTAATCTCTTCTTTTTGAGCTGTAAATGTCTTTCTCCCTTTCTCACTTTGTAGTGAAAGCTTTTACTTAATGGACCCATGTAAGTTTCACTTTGTAGATTGTTATTAATTATGAATTGGTAACCCCGTTACAGTTTTTGTGACTCAAGGTTTAATTTGCTCTAATGTAAGTGAAATCCAAAGTAAATAAATCTGCTGATTGAGGAAGATTATTTATTTATTTTTTATGGTTTGTTGCTAGTTGAAATATGGATGCAATCATTTTGCATGGATATGACGGTTGCTTTCTTGCCCCCTTGGCATATCGGCCAATGGGGTACCTTGAGATAGGTTGCTTTTCCTCTTGCAATGCTTGTAGACACTCTGAATGTAGAGTGAGGAGAGGGTGGTATGAGCCAGCTGCATCCGCCTGATAAAGTGTACTACTAGTAGCAAGCTGCATCCTGCATAGTGCCACTTTTTCACATTGTTTTGCAAAAAAAATTAGCAACTTGAGAGACATGGTAGTTTGTTAATGTTTCTCATGTGTTAAACCTTAATTGCTATTTGGGATTCTGTCCGGCAGGAGGATTGGCAAAAGGAAAAACGAGACTTTCTTCAGAGTCTCAGCCGGATTTCCACCTTACCCAGGACCAATATAAGTAGTTCAACAATTGGTGCGAGTCGCTCAGGCCAAATAGTTTCTGTGACTTCCAGTCCTCAGGTTTCACCTGGTCCATCTAGCATGGAGCTTGCAATTATGGCTGATAAGCCGGTTGTTGAAAAGAAAGCTGCTGCCTATGCTGAAGTGCTGAAGACTCTGAATGACACAAGACAGCGTAGTTTACCATTTAAAGTAAGGGATCCTTATTTGTTGTTGATTTCTGCCTGCACTCTCTGAAAGTGCTCTTCATTGTTGCCTTTGTTACTTAAGCGTCCATGATGGTTGTAGGTTGTTCAGTAAAAGGTTGATGATTCACTAATTATTATATTGGATAATAAACTTGATCCAGTGCCGTTGCTACTTACAATGTACTCCATTTGTCCCGAAATGAGAGTAAATTTTCCAATGAAGTTACTAATTTCTCTTTAGTCACTAATGTGTTCCTTTTCTCACTTGAAATGCTATGGTGGTGCAATAAGGGTGATTATGTACATGTTCCACTATGATTGCCTACGTGTTCACTTCATTATTGTTTTAAAAAGCTCAAAAGTGACACTCATTTTGGAGGAAGGGAGTACTTATTCTTTTTTTTTTGAGTGGGGTGGGGGTGGGGTAGGGGGAATTGTGTTTGGAACGGAGATTAATCTAATTGACTGAAGCAACATATATATATTTATGATGATTGACTGAATTGTTGAATAAAATGTGTTCTTGCTAGCCTGCTACTGCTTTCAAGAGCGCGTATGAAAGTCTTGGCCTGGACTCCTCTGGTGGAAAGTCAGTTACCATGCACAAAATTTGGCATCTAATTCAGGTATGTGATTTAAATGTTTGAACCATTCATAGTAGATGTAACTGATGCAAATACTTGCAGTTATATGTAAATTGCATTAGTTAAATTTCCTCCGATTATGAGCCTTCATTACAATCGTATATTTGTGATTTCATTATTTAACAGACGATGATGGGCGAAAATTCAGCCGTCCAAAGAAATGTTTCAAAGAAAATGTCTCTAGTTATTGGTGCGAGGCGTCACCTCGAGTGGGGGCATGAGAAGCATATTATGGAAACGATACAGAGTCATCCTGCACAAGTAATTTCTCAGAATTCTGATTTCTGTATTTTCTTCCCCTTCTCTCTCCAATTGACGTTATATTTTAGAGGTTGAGATTATTGATTTTCAATTTTTGTCTTGCCTTTTAATCATGGATTCTTAACTTGTAAATGTGGTGCTCATTGATATCTCGTATTTGGTGATGGTATGATTGGTTCATGGGGTTTCTTCAGCAGTTTCTTAGATGCAGTTTTCTGCACTTTATCAAAGATAACTTATGGTTCTTGTGGTTATGCGTATTTGATTGTAGGCTGCACTTGGTGGAGCAGTTGGAAATCTGCAACGGATCCATGCCTTTCTTCGGGTCTGTCAGCGTTTCAATATTCATTCAACTGGAATTCAAATGTTTAGCTAGGAGTTGGAGTTACATTTGTCTTCTACTGATTTGTTTGTATGTGCAGATTCGCTTGAGGGACTACGGGGTTCTTGATTTTGATGCGGGCGATGCTCGTAGGCAACCACCTGTTGATACCACATGGCAACAGGTCTCTTTACATATCACTTTAGATCATTGTTTCTTATGGCAAACAACCTATTATTTTCGGGGAAAATATGAAAAACCCTAGCTTGGTTATCCCATTTTCACCACTATTTGGTCTACTTTTTTATATACACCACCCCGTGTGGGTGATTTTAACAGAGAAATATCAAGAACTCTGATAAATTTATTATTGCTTGGTGCAAAAACGTGGTTTATACGCCAAGAGGTTGGAATTGCTGTTGTGAATTGCATTATTTTCCTCTAATTTTCTTGTTCGTACTATATATATATGTATTAGATCACACTTGTAATATATATATATATATTATATATGAATTGAATTTATCTTTGTTGTTCGTACTATGTAAATAAATTGAATTGCCTGTGTTTGTGTACGTTTAGTGACAGCATTGGACTTTGAAGCTTGACTTGTTATTGCATCCCTCTTACAATGTCGTTTTATCTTCACGTAAAAGCACAAAAGGAGGTAATAGATTTAATCACTTGAACTAACTAGATAATGGCGGAAGCGTATAGAGTTCAGAAAATAGAAGAAGAGAAAGAAGGAGAAACACACAATTGGCTTAAATGCTCAATTCAAATATATTATCAATTCTGAATAAGTTTGAGTCATACATCTATATTTGTAGGCTAAAACTATTCTCTAATAATACTAGGACTATGACATAAGTAAACTAATATGGCTCGAAGTAGAAAAACAACTAATTTGCTAAATAATAAGACTTTCCTAATATATAAAGGAACTAAGTAATAAAAATGTTAATCCTAATTTACCAAAGATACTTATTAACGGACCACAAGGTCTTTTGCTTAGACTTCCAAACGAACACTTGTGCTGCATCACTAGAGCATAGCTGTTAAAAGCATGCCTAGGCAGAGGAGGCACACTTGAGGCGCAGATTGGGCCTCGACTCATTTGAGGCACTTGATTTGTTATAGGCGCGCGTGTCATGAACTTAGGCGCGAGGCTCCGTGGCCCTATGAAGCTGGGCTATTTTTAGTATATCTAGCTGCAAGATAGAAGCAGTCCAATTTTGTCGATGTTTGATCTGGTTGCTGTTGCGGACATTTAAGGAATAAAAATTAGTATTTGGATGAACTTTCTGTAGGGCATACGTTCGATTCTGATTTTAGTTCCCAAAAACATTGGTGAATGGTGACCATGTTGATTTGACTTAAGCTAGATTCTTTCTTGCTTGTTTTTCTTGAATATTTATGCAACCAGGAAGTTAGTCAAGTTCCTTGGATTTCCATTCTACTATATATTATTTTTTGGTCTTGAGTTACATTGCTAATGTTGCTGTGGCTTCACACTTCTTGTTCTAATAACCTAGGAATGAACTGTGGTTTCCAAGTCTAACAACTGTATACGTGTGAATGCATTTTAAATTTCTTTTTAAATAAGCTCCTCACTTGCATGAGGCCCGCGCCAGCGCCTAATGCCTAAGGCTCCAACACATCTAAGCGCCTCGCTGCACTTTTCGCCTTTAACAACTATGAACTGGAGTGATCTAAATAGTTTTAAGGAAGAAGCTAGACGTTTTCTTTGAAACAGTAAAAGAGTTAACCAGTTACAGAATTTATAATCAATAAAAAATGTGCTGAAAAAACACTGATGAAGAATCATTTCGCAGTGGCAATATTCCATTTCAAACCACATGGTCAATTGCTTGTACCTATTTCATGAGTTTGTTTTTGTTTCCTAATATTTAAGATATGATGACTAATGTCTCTCGCTAGTGTGTGCCCGTGCTCTCGGGCACGGAGTCAAAAATTAAATAATATATTATCTACAATTAAAAATAAAAAGTATTAAATTAATTAAATATATAAAGGTATTTTAAATTTTTTTAGATAAATATAAATATATATAGAAATATTAGAGAGAGAAAGAGAAAAAGAGAGGGAGTAGTGGTGTGTGTGTATGTGTGAGAGAAGGGGGGAGTAGGGGGTGTTGGTGGGGTAATAGGGAGGAAATAGTAGGGAAGGGGATTGCGTTTTTGGAAATTGGGAAAGTTTATTATTCATAAAGTTGTGTCAATGAATAGTACACCACTTGATCTTATAGTATAGATACTAAGGGTCCAACTGGGAAGTTGGTTTTTGTGATATGAGCTGAGATGACATAATGATTGAAGTGAGAGAGAGAGAGAGAGAGAGAGAGAGAGAGAGTCCATTCCAAACTTAATTCAATTGTGTTGATTTTCTGTTATACCTCCTCAAATTCTATGCTGTCAGAGAAACCTTTTTGTTTGCTTTTATCTTTTAGCAACACTAACAGATATTTTGCTAGATTGAAAGTAGCATTTATCTAAAAGTGCCGAGGTGGGAAGATGTGCAAGAAAATTAACATTCTATTTGAGATTCATAATATTTGATTTTTTTAAATTTATGTATGTACTTTGTTTATTTATACTGTGGAAAGACGAGTAATTACAGCTGAAGATAGACAATATATAGTTGGTTGTCCGTAATGGTAGTCGATCTCCGTTGTGTCTGTTTAGGGTGGTTGATAATGTATTTGGCATTTATATTCATGACCGTTTTCTTTTCTGATGTCTCCAACAGATATATTTTTGCTTGAGAACTGGGTATTATGATGAGGCTAGAGATGTTGCTGTGAGGTCTCGAGTTTCACATCAATTTTCTTCGCAGGTAGTGAATATTCTTTTCATATGTTTATGAGGTTACAGGGTACTACAACAATAAACCATCTTTCTGTTTTTGACAGCTTACAGAATGGGTTACCACTGGAGGCATGGTGTCAGTTGAAACTGCTGCTGTTGCTACTGAAGAATGTGAAAAAATGTTGCGAATGGGGGATCGAGCAGGTCGGACTGCCTATGATAAAAAGAAGTTACTTCTATGTGCTATCATATCTGGTTCCCGCAGGCAGATTGACCGCATACTCAGAGAACAACCTACAATTTTCAATACTATAGAGGATTTTCTGTGGTTCAAATTATCTGCTGTACGAGACTGTTCTGGCAGTTCTTCTTCGGCTGTCCTCAGTGAGGGATTATCTCCCTACAGTTTGGATGATTTACAACTTTACCTGAATAAATTTGAACCATCATATTATACAAAGAATGGAAAGGACCCTCTGGTGTATCCATATGTTTTACTTTTGAGCATACAGTTGCTACCAGCTGTCCTCTATTTGTCAAAGGATATGGGAGATGAGGGATATAACGTAGATGCAGCTCACATATCAATTGTGTTGGCGGATCATGGGGTCTTCTCTGAAGGTGCTGGGGCAGGTCAAAAACTAGGGGTCATGGATGCTTTTGCTGAGGCAGCTAGCATAGTTAGACAGTATGGATCATTGTATTTACGACATGGTAATCTATCTATGGCATTGGAGTACTATGCCCAAGCTGCTGCTACCGTGGGTGGAGGACAATTGTCTTGGTCTGGCAGAGGTAGCGTAGATCAGCAAAGGCAGAGAAATTTGATGCTGAAGCAGCTACTCATGGAGCTCCTATTGCGTGATAGTGGAATTTTTCTTTTACTTGGACCAAGAGGTGCAGGAGAGGAAGGTGAACTGGGTAGATTTTTGACTGATGGAAAGTTGAGGCAACAGTTTCTGCTCGAAGCTGCTCGTCAATGTCAGGAAGCTGGGCTTTATGAAAAAGTAACTATTTGTCCTTTATCGTTACATGGCCTAGCTTTGATCAGTTTGTCAATGGTCCATTTTCCACGGATACTCGTGCCATCTTTGCTTTAAACACCCCTCTATTCCCTCCAACATTTGTTCACAAGTGCATACTGCCTGGCTTTGATTAATCTATTTGGTCTAGAGTTTCCCTTCTACTATGATGGCCCTTAATCACAAGTATTCAACAGACTTCATTACTCAAGTAGTGTTCTGTCTTGTCTGGTTCTCTTTAGTTGAGGAGTTTTTTTTTTTTTTTTCATTTCTTAATAACATATATCTAGCTTGTCCTGTTTCTGTGTTTGATGTTTGGATTTAGGTTTACATGAGTTCATGTCAATTGGTGCAACTTCCATCTGCTATTATTATTGCTCTGTTTCTTTGATCTTTTGCCCCCATCGACCTATCTTAGCTTAGTTATTGTATCATTTTTGTTGCTGTCCACTGAATTTCCCTCAAGAAGAACCAAAGTTTTCTGATATTCACGGTAAAGAGATATACTAAGTTCCTTAAAAATGGTTTGGCTGAGCTAATAGAGCTGTAACCTTGCGGCAGTGGGATGCCACTTTAAATGGTGGACAGAGATGCCATTATTAAAGGAAAAGTGTGTCAAACGCTGTTGCTGTCGTTCCCTTAATTTGGACCTGTATGTCCATCGTATTTGGTGTCCTAGAGTTATTGCGAATTTCCTTAAGAAGATGCTCAGATTGTTTAAAGTTCCACTACAGATACATATACTGATTGTTGTTACAGATGATCCTGCAGGTGTTCTGTATGTATGTGCTACCGTCTGTAATACACTACTATAAAGTTTCTTAAACTATGCTTCACACCCTATAGAACTTGGTTACTCGTAGAGTCGTTCTGTTGTAGACATACATTAACATTGGAAGGAAATGTAAGCAATATACTGATTCGCGCTGCCCTCGATGTGGACATGTGTGCACCTACTATACTTTGTGAAATATATTTTGATTGTTTAATTTGTTTTAAACTTGACAATCGGTGTTGTCACTTCAATCTTCACTTTATAAAATTTGGGAAATATGATTGACTTGTGTAGTTGTGTCATTTTGAAACTAGAACCACAACGTTCTTTTCCATTTATTGCTTAGAGACTAGAATCGGGTTCAAAGTGTGATGTATGTGCCTTTTAAGAAAGCTTATGAGGAGATGCCTTTTAAGAAAGCTTATGAGCTATTTGATCATTGACTACTAACTCTCCCTTTCCGTTTCTGGATTTTTCGACAAGTACCGGAATTGTGTATTTCAAATTTTCCCTTGTTATAGTTCTTAGTTATGTCAATTTCTGCTTTTCTGCCTTATTGAGGTTTTGTATTTACTTTTTTTTCCCCTCTCTATTTCACAGTCCATAGAAATTCAGAAAAGAGTTGGAGCATTTTCAACAGCACTGGATACTGTAAACAAGTGCCTCTCTGAAGCTATTTGTTCTCTATCACGTGGTAGATTGGATGGTGACAGCCGGACCGCTGGACTTGTTCTATCTGGAAATGAGCTGCTGGAAACATTCAAATATTATCCTGAAGTCAGGTAATTTGATATGCATTTTTTCAGACCTGATACTGTGTTTATGCACCTGATTACTCACTGATATGCCTCTTTCTAATATATTACATGAAAGCTGAGTCACATATGAACAGCTTCTACCTCTGTGTTGGAAATATCAAGCACAGATCTGGTTCACTATGGGCCTCCGCATTGGGGGCTTGTAATGGGATGTTGGTGAGACCTGTCTGTAGATTGGACATCAGTGATTCACTAGTTTAGCTTGGTTGCTTTTCATTGGGCTTGTATTATGGGGTTTCTTTTGTACATTCTGTTCCTTCCACGAATTTTCTTCTTAAAAAAAAAATATGCACAGATCTGATTTGTGCTTTACAAATAATCACCAGCCGTTGTAATTTTGAATTCCACAACTTTTCTTCTGTAGTCATACCTTAAACAATCTCCCCCTCCCTGTCGTATCCACTACCTAGATTGGTCCTGGTTACAGCTCTTAAAAGCTCAAGCTTTCAATTGTGGATCAATGAAATTGGGATATGCCAAGCAACTAATGAAGCTAAAGGTGCAACTATCTGGTTAATATGCAACCATTAAAATATCTCCACAAAATTATACGTTTCTTTTACCCTCTTTTGATGATGCACTTTTGACTCGCCTCCTTTTTCACCCCTTCCCAGGCTGTATGTGTTTCCCGCAATTTTATTGCTATTATGAACTTCAGTAATTTTCTTTTTATAAGTTTGTTTGCAACTCGGGTTTTTAAGTCATCCTTGTCACAGACCTTTCCCGTAGGAAATTTTTATTTTTTTGAGAGGTCAAACTCTTCTGAATAGAGTTTGGGATAAAGGCTTTGTTGTTGTTGTTGTAAACTCTTCTGAATCTTAAAGGCCACAAGCAGTTAATAAACAGCACATGCTTCCTTTATTTACCCAATGTAAAATGTACATGTACACTTCCCCATCCAAATGGACGTCACCCAAAAACATGTTCTTTAAGGGGTGCCCCATAAGATATTTGGACATTATCAGGTTAAAATTTTCCCAAGCTTCCATTTTAGACCGTTGAAACTTCTATGTATATTTTCTTACCATCTGGACCAAGGTTGTTTTGAAGGTGAAAATGATGACATGAATATGCTGTTTACCAGTTCCAAAAATCCTTACCTTGTTTGGTACAGATCAGGTGTTCAAGTCAGGGTTCCACAAAATGCGTGTCAGGATAGGCTGACATTGTTGATTTGTTTATCTTATATGCCTTTAGCAACACATTCTAGTGGGTTAGTAAGCCCATTCTCCCAAGGGTAAGGTCAGGTGTCCCAGTCTTACAAAAAACAAAATTACCAAAATTGGCATCTTATGAAAATTTTACTTTCTGCTTAAGTTGGTTTCTCTTCCTATGCCCCTGATTTCCATAATTCTTCAAGTTGTGTGGTCATTTTCATATTTTGGACCTAATTTTTGTGTGTGTGTGTGTGTGTGTGTGTGTGTGTGTGTGTGTATGAAGTCTTTATGTGATATCTCTTGTGACATCATTTTGTTGAAATTTCTCATTGTTAATGATTTTCTGATACCTGAATTCTCCCATTTTTGGCGTCTTTGGGATAAGGTCTTATATCTATCAACTTTACGGGGCTACTACAATGGAGGCACTTTTGGGGTGTTGATCACACCTGTTTTGTTTTTTTGGCTACAAATGACAGATATTTACAGCAACTAGAGAGCACTTATCACGTACTCGTAGTTTGCCTTTTTGCCAATGTCGTTTCATTTCTTTCAAGATACATTTTTATTTTGAATGCTTTTCTCTTTTTACATCTCAAACAACCTCTATGATAAGTGAAGTATACTAATGTCGAAAGCATATTTAGCTTGTTGCATACTCTTGCATACTTAAAATTGTTTCATATCAATTGTAAATGTTTATTTATCTTCTTTCTGATGTTTCTCTCAGTTCTTTTGCGTTCTTTTTGATGATTTGGAATATCTATATTTGGTTGTGCAGTCTTCAAGAGAGAGAACATGTTTTAGAGCAAGAAACTGTGTTACGACAACTTGAGACTATTTTGTCAATCCATAAATTGGCAAGATTAGGCAATCATCTAGATGCTCTAAGGGAGGTAGCCAAACTCCCATTTCTTCCTTTAGATCCACGGTCACCAGATATGGCTACTGATATATTCCAAATGTTATCTCCGCAAGTTCAAGCGTGTGTGCCCGATCTTCTGAAGGTTGCTCTTCATTGTATAGAGAGTGTTACAGATTCAGATGGATCACTTCGTGCCTTGAGAACTAAGGTATGTTTTCGTGCATTGAATCTGGATTTTTGCTTACTTTTTCCATTATCCATTGATTTGTATTTCTGTTTTGATTTTGCTTATACATTTATAGAGTATTTGGAATTTGTAGTTGATTAGGCTGGATTGATGTTTATGAAATGTTTGATATATGACTGATGTGTGTTATAACCTTTGACTCTTAGAACCTTCTCATTATTCGTAACTTTTTAGTTTTATGGAATGAATTAGTTGAAGCAAGATCTTAGATAGGGCTCCTGGCTGGGTGCTTTTACAATCATGAAAGTTACAGGAAGAATCAGATACTTGGCTTTACAAATAGTTGTCTTCATCCCATAAGTCGTAATTATGTCACAAAAAAACATGGGTGCTTAACCTCTATGTCCTATTAATGGTACAGTCTCAGATAGCAGCTGTTAGTTTGGGATTTATAAAGCTGACATGCATGAAGGGAAGAAATTTTGGTCAGAAAGGAACTGAAGTGCAGCTTCTTAGTTCATTATTCAGAACATTAAAAAATTCTAGCTGTAAAGTCAGTCCGTGTTATCAACAAATGTTAGGGCTTAAATGCTGTGACCAAAGCTTCAAGTCCTTTTTCTCGTAATCTGAAGAAACAATCTACATTCCATTTTGTTTAAACTATATTCGAAAATCCCATAGCCGTAAAGGGGATTAAAAACAATAATTCCAGAAATACAAAGAAGAAAGCGCAATGCAAGGTATTCAAGAACTAAAAAAATAACTGTATTTATAAATAAATAAATATATAGATATATTATGGGTTTGTGTAAAATACTTGGCAAGCTTTTCAGTTTCCATGTAGACTAAAGATCACAGGCCAATTATGTTGACGCTTGGGCTGAGTACTTTATTTATTAAAGGCGCACCGAGGTGCGAGCCTTGGTGCGAGCCTTGGTGCGGCCATGGTGTACTGGCTAGGTGAGACACTGTTATTTGGGTGTGGGCCTTGGGTATGTGTGCCTAGGCCCAAGGCGCTGTACTGACCACAGCTTGACAAATTTAAAACCAAAATAGCGTGACTCCATCATCTTCCCCAAAATACGGCACAACCCTTTTCTATCGGAAAGACTTGAACGAAGACTACGCAGGCCCCAGTCACTGTCACAAGACCTCAATGTCAACTATTTTGGTTTTTATTTTTCCCTTTATCTTCTGTTCTTTTTCTGTTAATTGTTTTTCCTACTCCCTTTGACATTTTTCAGCCCCTTTCTGTTCCTAGAATTTATGTTTACTTCAGCAATTTTTGGGCTTCACCACGCGGGCGTCCGCCTTTCCCCAGGCACACCTTTGGCACCTTGGGTCATTAATAACTATGGCTGAGTAGTGAAGCTTTGCGTACACTAATTGTGATCTGGCATGATGGTGGCAAATGATGGGCCACGTTTTCAGAAAGACACATTGATTGGAGCAACAATATGAGATTTGTTACTTGAAACCTTGTCTTTGAAACTTTTACCAGTGTTCCGTCTTTGAAACTTTTACCAGTGTTCCCCTACTTACTATGAAAGATATTTCCCTCCACAGTTCTTGTATGTGTGATCCCATCTGGCATGATGATGGCAAGTGACAAACATGACTTCAGGGTGTTCAGGCAGATATGTGGGATAGAGGAACAATATGAGATTTTATACTTGAACCAATGTCTGTTTGAACAAATTTCCTGATAGTTTCATTGACAATTTATTTCCCTCCAGTCCCTGGTAATTGAAACCAAGAGACTTTTACTTGAACCTATGTTTTTGTTTCTACCTCTTTTATCATGTCATCTCACACATCTCTTTATCTGTTTTTTTTTCTCTTCTTTTTCTCCTAGAAAAATTTGTGTCCAAAATTTGCTTGGACGAATTACATGTTCGCGGTTGAGTTTCTTTAACGCAATTGACACTATAATGGATGATTTTCTTGTCTTCTGCAGATTGCAAATTTTCTAGCAAGCAATTTGAATCAAAACTGGCCTCGAGATTTGTACCAGAGGATTGCCCAAAGCTTGTGAAGATGAGTTATGAGGAACAACTTCCCTTAACAGTTGATCTTATATGTAGTTCCTGTATAAAACACTCTGACATCTGCTTGGGCGTCCCTCGGAGCATAATTTTTGTGAGTTTATGTGAGCTACCCTGAGAAGTAATTTAGCTCTCTCTCTCTCTCTCTCTCTCTCTCTCTCTCTCTCTCTCTCTCTCTCTCTCTCAAATAAAAGCACAACACCAAACTTTTTCATTTTGATTTCAAGCTTGAGATTCCATTCTGCCAATTTATAAAATTAAGATGTCATCCATC
>JAOTQG010100827.1:0-13521 GCA_025631175.1 Iris virginica
TCTCTCTCTCTCTCTCTCTCTCAGTAGTCAATGCGAGCAGTGTTTGGTTTGGTTTTGTGATGGTGGTGTTCAATGATGGTGGTGGCATTGGTGGTCATGTGATGGTGGTGGTGGTCATGTGCTGGTGGTGGTGGTCATGTGCCGGTGGTGGTTTGATGGTGCGGTTGGTGGTGGTGAGATGGTGATGGTGTGACCTGCAATGTGATGGTGGTGGTTTGATGGTGAGGTTGGTGGTAGTGAGATGGTGGTGGGGCTGGTGGTGGTCATGTGATGGTGGTAGGGCTGGTGGTTGCAGATTGTAATTTTTTTTTTAGTTTTTGTGTTAAAAAAGATTTTAAAAATAAGAAAGAATAGATTTTTTTAAGTAATGGAGGGTATAAATGTCATTTTACTTTTTTTCTCCAAATTTATGATCCACCTAGGCTCCACCTCATCGCCACGTAAGAAAATTTTTGCCACATAGACAGTCAACTCGGTCAAAATTGGAGGAGGGATCAAATGGGGTACTTTTTAAAACACTTAAGGATGATATAAGGTAAGTTTGAAGGATAAGGACTAAAAGGCAGACTGGGTCAAAGGTCAGGGACTAAATGGGGTATTTTCCCGACATAAGTATGCATAAATTATGCTTGCAAAATATGAACACTAAAACCCCAAGGGTGGAGTTTCTCATGTTTTTTGGCTTCAAATATTTTATTAATGAAGAAAGTCGAAAGGATATACAGCAACCATCTAATATGGTAAACAAAGCAAATTAACTTGAATCAAATCGCTAAACCCAAACTACTCAATCATGATAATCTTGAAGCAATTAAAATGAAAACTGATTTTCAGAAAAATATACCTCATTGTGGAAGGAGGACGATCAAAAATTTCACGCTGATTGACGGTAGGCATTGAACCATGAAGCGGAAGGACTAAAAATTTTGTAGGATCTTTAAGAAAGATATTAGCTTTTAATTTTTCAAGCAGCTTCGAAATTTCCTCCCAACCAGTAAGAAATACAAGAATCGCACCAGGACCTTCATTGCGACTGATATGTTCAATGGTTGCTTCCACCTGCAAAATGATTTGTGCTCTTCAATTGAAAGAAACACTTCCAAAGCAAGTTTTTTTTTATATGAATGTATAATTACTTTTGATCAGTTGATGTGATGCAACTAGAAATGACAAATTTACTGGTGTACTCCGTAAATCCATTTTCAAAACTTATAAGAGTATAAAGTGATAATTAACATAAATATTATGAGCTTTGCATTGCACTTACAAGATAGAATTCAATTCCGACTCGATACTCGCACCCCACCATTCCTATTCATACCAAATTACCTCCTAATAAGTATGACCAAGCAGATTAAGAATCTAAAGGAAACGCCATAACCACTAAACCAGAAAGGACATAAATTTCGAGACAAGATTCCCAATGCACTAGACCCCTCCTACTAGACTTATACAGAGTATCCTAACTCACTAAGTGCACCTCTTCTCTCATTAAGCCATTCCCACAAGAAATCACATATGAACCACTTAATCTTATCTGCAACACCAAAGAGGAACCTAAATAACAAATATAAATAAGTCAGAATGCTAAGAGGAGGTTTAATCATAGCAAGCTTGCACCCAAAGAAAGATGGACAGATGCCACTACCCCATCTCTTAGCTCAAAATCTGATAGCTTTAGGGTTAACACTAAGAGGCAAACCAAACTCGTAAGCCAATCCAAAATATTTTTAACAGTCCATAGAAATAGGATAAGAAACAACATCCTGACTATCGAAATTAATGCCTGCAAGTTAGCACTTAGACACTGCATTTTAGGCCTGAAACATTCAAAAAATCTGAATTGGAGTCAAAAAACTTCTGAAACCCACCCCAACAAAAAAGTATCATCTGTAACTTGCAGATGAGCACAAAGCGCACATTATCCCAACCGATAAAATAACTTTTAACCCATCTGATCTCCTCAGCCCACTAACACTAGTTTAAAAAGATGAGGAAAAATGGGTCTCCCCATCTTAATCCTGGAATGGAACCAACACCTAGGCTCCTCATTACCAATACTGAAAAGGACAAAACCTACACATGCAGAACTCCACTTCCCTGGTCTGTCCAATTCCACAAAACATCCAAGAAACGCCAATAACCATATCATAGCTTTCTTCAAATCTAAGTGCCGAAACAGACCCTGTACAGGATTCAAACCTTCAGTTCCCATGCTAGCCACGTGAACAACATCCAAATCTGATCACTGTCAGCAGCAAACGCTCTTTGAGCCAAAGATACTGTCTCCCCAAGAACCTCTAGGAAACAAATTCTGAAGGATCCATAAAAGAACCTAATACACGCATGTCTTAAGGCTAATGGGTCATAAAAATTACGATTATACAATCCAACAGCAACCAACATGTCCCCATTTAAGAAAGGTAGTTCCAAACAACCATCCTCAACAAAAACTTTTAGGAGTTCCATGGAAAGCCTCTATTACATCGTCTCTTCAGAAGCTCATAGAAACCAACAGACTTGCTATATTTTACAATATTAACCTCTTCTCTCTAGCATCTTCTATCCAATCCCTAATCTGCTTATTTATTTGACCAATAATATTGGGGGGGGGGGTGATTTGCACCCTATGAAAGAAATTTTGTTATGTTGCCTTCTTTACAGAGCCACATGGCACAGCTATTTTGTACTGGCTTATCACTTCACCTAACGTCTTCCAACCCACGTTGCCCCCTTAAGCTCGTTGCAACAGATCTTGGGCTTAAGTATTTTGGCAATATAAAGCCAGGAGAACCGAGAGAATATAACTTTACACCATTTTACGATCCTCCACATCTTTCTACACCAACCACGCATTTCAAACCTAAACGGTCTTTTCTTTCTATATTCTTATAGGGATTTATGTACACAACTGAGTGTTAAGCTACTAAGTAAGAACACGTTAACAAGATGAGTAAACGGGTATGTAAATGCTAAGATGAATGTGCGGTACAACTGTAAAAGATAAGATTCGTAATGAACATATTCGAGAAACGGGGATCCAATGTCTCCTTTCTTTTTACGTTGGTTGTGGATGTTCTAAGTAGGTTGCTAATGAGGAGTAAGATGAGGGGTGTTGTAGAGGGTTGTTGGGTAGAAAATGACGGCATGAAGGTCTCTCATCTTCAATAAGCCCGATGATACTGTGTTATTTTAGTCCGACAATCGTGGTAGATTTGCAAATGTCCTTATTGTTCTTCGAATCTTTGAGATTGCGTCAGGCCTTAAGATCGATTTAACCAAGTGTGGATTCGCAGGCATACTCTATCTTTGAATTCATTTGCTAATCTTTTGGGATGTTCTGTTATGAATTGCCCTTTTTCATATCTTGGATTTCCATTAGGTGGGAATCCTAGAGCTACTAAGTTTTGGGATCCGGTTATTGAAAACGTGTCAAAAAGGCTAGCTGGCCGAAAGGGTGCTTATTTTTCTTTAGGGGGAGAGTTACTCTTATTGAGTCATCTTTGTCTAGTATTCCCATTAATTATTTGTCTCAGTTTAGATTACCCACGGGAGTGGCAGAGCGATTAGAGGGGATAACGCGTCGAATTCTATGGTGTGGGATCGGGGAGGAGAGTAAGGCTCATTTGGTGGCTTGTAAGAAGGTTAGTAGGCCTAAGGAATAGGGTGGTTTAGGGCTCGAGAACTTGGTTATCAAAAACATTGCTCTAATTGGTAAGTGGTTATGACGTTCCCTGCTGGAACAGGATTCTTGCAAGTTAGGTGTGAACCATAATAGGTGGGATGCAAATGGTAGTCTTTCCACCGCCAGAAGTTCATTTCTAGTTGTTTTCATCTCTTATATCTTCATGTTCGTTGTGAGGTCGGGGCACGGAATCGAGTCAGATTTTGGGAGGATCACTGGACGGGGAACTTTCCTCTCAATATCTCTTTTCCTCGCTTGTTTCGTCTTTTCAGTGTCCATAAAGCGCCTATCGCTGCTTTTCTTGTTCGGGAAGGGGCAGGTGACTTGGAATTTTCATTTGGTGAGGAATCTTAATGATAGGGAATCCGTGTCGGTTGCAAATTTATTGCTAGAGCTGTCTTCTTTTCGTTCATTGGATCATCAATCCGATCGTCGAATTTGGGTTCTTGAACAACATGGCTTGTTTTATGTAAAGTCTTTCTCTAAAGTTTTTCGTCCACGTACACCGCTTGACTTTGCTCTTTACCATTTCATTTGGAAGTCCAAGGCTCCGTTCAAATGAAAAGTTTTTGCTTGGGCGGTGGTCTTTGGTCGTTTGAATACTAATTGATTGGCAGCAGAGGAGGTATCCGAAGATGTCTATCTCTCCATATATGTGTGTTATGTGTATGCAGGCTAGTGAGCCTCATGACCATTTGTTCATACATTGCTCAACGGCTCGAAGTCTTTGGAGTAGACTGTTTGAGATAGTGGGCGAGTTATATAGCATGCCTCGCAGTGTGGATGAGTTTTGAATGATTCAATATTTGAGTTTCGATCGATAGAGGGACGCTTCTTTGTTCTGGGGTTGCGCTAACTTTTTTGCTGTGGAACGTTTGGATCGAGAGAAACTCTCAAATTTTCAAAAATCGAGAGTTATCGCTTCCGTTGCTATGGGAGAAGATCACAGTGCAGTCTTCTCTTTGGGCTAGGAGTTTTGGTGTTTTACCGGGCTTGACTTTGGGTGATTTGGCCAGGGATTTAGAAAGTTGTTAAAGTGTACTTCGGGTGTATTTGTTGTTTTTACTTTCAGTTGATTTCTTGTCCGCCAATTTTGTATCTTCTTCTCTTATCAATGACATTTCTTGTTTTACCAAAAAACAAATATTCGAGAAACGGTAAAGGTGAATCCTACCGTAGAAAACATGCGAGAGAATCGCCTGAGATGGTTTGTGCACGCACACCGCAAGCCCCTTAAGTGCACCGAATAAGAAGTGGGATGATATCAATCTTAATCAACCTAGAGGTACAAGTGGACCAAAGTTAATTGAGGCATCTGCAATATAGAAAACTATGTTACCGAATTTCGCCAAGGAAATGTCTAGTGCGGATCCGAGTATCAGATACGAAAATTTTATAAATTAAGGATACGTGGACAAGGCTGAAAAGGATCCAAATTTTGGACACGAATATGGGGATCCTACATCCAATAATAATATTTATGAAAAAATATGTATAGAAGTATTTTCTAGTAAACATATTTAAGACTTAATAATCATAAATAGTAGTATTAGTGAAACAACATATAGAACCCTTAACTTTAAGGGCTTAAATTGAAATTTTTTGATAAATAAAGGTAAATCTCTTAAATTGTAGGGTTTTATCAGAAAATAACTGATAAATAAGGGTAAATCTCTAAAGTTAAAGGGTAAAATCGAAAATATGTGAAAAAAATAGGGTAATCTCCTCCACATAGACCAAAGCTAAACAAAACCCTAACCAGACTTATTATAAGCCACCGACTTCTTTCTCAAACTCCCTGCATCTCTCTCCCTTCGAAAACATCGACGGGTATGGATTTTGTCAATAATCTATGGAGTTCCAGAGCTTGGTCGACTCCAAAAAGTTTCTTCACATTTTCTCTCTCCCCTCTGTATTTCTTTATGACGCACTATCACTCCCTAGCTCGACATGGGTAAACCCTTTTCCGGTTGAGTAGCCGTAATATCGTAACCACGCTTCGACGTGACAAATCCGACGCGAATCCTGTACCCGGATCGGCACGGTGTCGTGTCGACTCCGGTATATGTCGGAATGTGGACTTTGCATACCCCGACTGATTTTCCAAACGAGTCCCCAAGCATACCTTCTGAAGGAATTGGGTACCAATATAAGCCTAAGAGTAAGCGGTGCCAAAGCCATTCATGGGTCTGGGCATGTCCCGATACTAGTGAAAGAAGTTCCAATAACTTCACTATAGCGACTTCATACCTGAACTCCTTCGTTAAGGAAACCTTTCGTATAGATCGAGACTTGTAGCTTGTATGTAAGCGTACGAGAATTCCACATCATGCTTCAAAGGGGGTATAGCCTACACTACTCCCAATACCAATTAGGAGGGCTCAAGATGAGTTAGGGGTTCGTTTAGGCTTTTTTCTCACCGGTGGCTTTGCTTACTTCCCGAGAAAATAAACCTAACTGATTCCATTCTGATTCCCCTTGCATCGGTTGTTCGAAATGTGAATCATAGTATTCATTCGTATGGGACTGCTTTTACGCCACCGGGGACCGACCCAGATTGAATTTCTTACTAATGTTTCTCTGATCAACCAACTCGTGTTCATCAGAGAAAGAAAGGATTCCCGAAAATAAAGAAAGGAGTTTTCGCCCTTTCCTGCCACCGGAGGCAAGCCTTAGCTAGCTGGATTCCAGAATTCAGAAAAAAGAGAGATTGCCTAAGAAGCCTAATTCCTATCGTTCTCGTCCTTATTTTTCGATATAGTAAGCCATGGCTAGCTAGAAGGGAAGGCAAGAGCGCTAGCCCCTCTCTGAAGCGCATTTCATGTAGCCACTCCATCTTTCTTCTCCTACAGATCCTTAAGGGGCGGGGGGAACGACTTCGTGGAGCTATTGAGATCAAAGGCAGGGCTTCCCAGTGAATTGATATTAGTGCAAGAAATTGTATCAACTCCAGTCCCAGAGAAAACCTACCTAATTCCGTGATAAAAGAGCTCTGTTTCCGAACAAATTTGTCCATCAGTAATAGGGATCGCAAGCCTGGTTCGTTTTCATTTTCATTAAGCGGGCTGGTTAAGAGAGTATTTATGGTTGAACTCTCTGTTTAAGAAAGGGTTTAACAACCGTAGGCTGGGCCTAAGGCCCCATATAGATTCCGCTTAGAGGCTTTCATCGCCACATTCTCCGTCCTGACCACGAATCGTGACCCCTCCTAGTTTTTCTAATTTTAAGGAACTGGCATAAAGGCTTGTGGCTTATGTGGTGACTTGGCATTAGATCCCATAGAATGACGGAAAAGGATCCATGTAACCAAGTCTAAGTGATTGGGACAATGGCTTAGTTGAGTTGAGTTGGGACAGAAAAAAGTTGGGGTTAAGATTTATAATTGGTAAAGTACTAAAAGTAGGACAAAAGTCCATCAAATGGAGAACAAAAGAAACACAGAGATTAAAATCTAGGAACAAGAATAATTAAGCAAAGCATTACTACAGTGCCAAATCTCTGATGACGAAACCCCATCGGAAGCTCCCATAGCTGCTGCATAAAGAGATGTCAAACAAAAAACTACTCTGTCCCAACAGGCATCATCAATAAACCTTAATGGTATTTACATAAGAAACAACCCACCTCTATCTAACTAAATTGAAACATGATGCGAGAAGTCCTGAAAGACAAGATTGAGACATATACGCCCTCTCTATGGCATGTAGACCTGTCTCACACCATAGTAAATGTACAAGTTGATCTCAGCTAAAGACTAGAAGACATCGTTCAAATATCTAAAAATTCCACTGTGGTTTCCTACGGGAAAAAACCATTGACATTGACCAACTCCTTTGATTCATCTAGAAAAATATGCAACCTAACACCGATAAGAAAATACATTCGACCACCTTCGCAACACTCTCAACAGGGAATGAAATAGAAGGATACCCTCGTATCATTGTAATCCCTAAGTCTGAAGGAGGCCGCCTTTTTATGTTCATAATCATGAAGTAAAAGGAGACTCACTTTGAGATGAAGATTGTAATAAAATAGATATCTGACGAGCAAACTCTTCGAATTGCACTATTAAAAGCCTATATTGATAAACATAATTAGCAAAAAGTCTCAAATTTGCCATATTAGGAATCTAAAAATTTACTTTCTTTTATGGATTTTATTCCGAGAGTTAACAAAGAGTAAACAATTAAAATATACTGATCAAAGAGCCATTTGTACATGTGCATTGTCAAATATCAACACACAAAAAAGCTTTGAAACTAGGTAATGAGAGCTTCTAAATTGTAAGCATGTTTCTAGAGATACATACAAGACCCAAATCAATCTGTGAACCAGACCAAGCTTCAAGAGAACGTCTTGTACTTTCACCGTAGCTTTTGTACACTGAATTGATGTCAATGTCCTACAAGATAAATGAAGTTAAAAGTTAAATACCAAAGTCATCAATCACTATATATATATGTTAATTCATGCACCAATCATAATACAGCATATTCTGTATTACACATCTCAACTACACAAATCCAAGAGGCCAAATCAAGGAAGTAAGACCTACACATTTCGGGAATATATGCCTACCATCTCATCACATTCCAATACAAGGGATTACTTCCCTACATACCCAAGGTAATAAATTATCTTTCAAGTTTCACCTTAGATATAGAGTCCAAAACAGAGGGTCCCTTTTAAGGGTGTGCAACTATTTGATACTACCTCCGTCCCACTTGAAGAGGGACACTTTGACTATACATGTCAATTAAGAAAAGGGTTGAAAACATGCCAATCTCCTTAAATATCCACGTATGAGGCATACATTATCATTTGCATCCAAAAGGAGAGGGTAATATTGTCAAATGATATGACCCAAAAAGGGAAATATCCCTCCTCAATTGGTACAAACCAAAAACAGAAAGTATTCCTCTTCAAGTGGAAGGAGGGAGGACATTGTTCGATTGGCATCACTGAACAAATTTTACACACAACACTCTTTGAAAAGAAGCATTTAACTTGTATTACGGTCAGTACTGATTGTTCGTTAGAAACCAAATACTACTTTGAAGTTTGACAACAAAATTCAGCTCAAACTAAGTCAACTCAATCTTCGTATTAATTGGTTGTGTTCAACCCACATCAAACCTCTTCTGCCGTCTTTTCTGGTCCAAAGCAAGATGGATGGTTAAAACCACACTCAAATCTAATAGCCACCCAGACTAATTCATGTGTTAACATTGAATTTATAACTCGTAATAGGTGTCCTCACTAGTCTACGTTCAAACCATATCTAGCCATATTGACTACATGATTCCGAAGTTTTATATGATTATTAATAATTGTGATACTTGCCTTTTTTAAGAAAAATAAATATACTACAAAGAGATTTGTGATATCAATATAAAGCTGTAATGTACTCCAACAAGGCAATTTTGATAAGGATACCTATAATAAGATTTCAATCTGTCCTTATAATGAATCCGCATCTATCATTTTTAATGATATTCTACACCTGGCTAAGCTCTGTCGCATCACTTAGCATGCTTTCATCACTTATACACAGAGCCAAACAGTACTACATACATTGTGCACAGCTAAAACGATGGTCAAATAAAACATAACCAACTTGAAGTTCTAAAAGTCGAAAACAGTTTCTTCGGTTTCATGATATTGCCAAAATTAACATTCTAAACAAAAAAAATCTAATTTAAGGTAAAAGCATGCCTCAAATGACTCAGTTATGGGATCGCTCTTCGACTCTTGTTGTCTCCTTCTCCTGCCTGAATTACCTCGAAAGTTGTCAAATTCTGATTTCACCGAATAGAGAGTCTTCTCAAGCACATCTTCTAGAAATAACTCTGCTACAGGAAATGTAAATCCCTGGCAAACACACAAGAATTAAGAGGGTAACAAGAATGTACTGAACTTAAGCGAGGAAAAACTTCATCTTTGAAGACAGCAAGAATCAAAAAGAGAACCGGAATATGGATAGTTGGGGCATTTCCGAAATATTTGGAGAAAAAATCAGCATTTATAGTAGCGCTCATTAGAATAAGGCGCAAATCTGGGCGATGAGGAAGCAGATCACGCAGAATAATCAAAAGGAAGTCCTCATTCATGCCTCTTTCATGAATTTCATCCACTAGCAAATGGCTGATACCCATCAAGACTGGGTCCTGAACCTGTAAATCAACACGAAATATTACATATCAGATGTGTGTCATGAAAAAAGAGCAATTCACTACTGAGAAAGTTTCTCATTTTAAATAGTCCAATGAAAGATTCCCTCTCTTAGTCTTAAATTAAGCTTACTACGTCCGCAGTATTCTAACTTTAACCCTCACTTATCAGAAAGAGAGCAGAGGAGAACTATAGTGATCCCTCCATCCCAAGATGAATGACATTTTCTGTTCTAAGAACAAAAAGTGTTGCTCATTTTGGGACTGAGGGAGTAGTTTTGTAGTAACTAGTAACAACTACTCTTAATAGCGCAAGGTCTCACTTGAAGTTTGTTCCATGCCACCAGACAAAACAGTGTTGGGCCAATAGTATCCTATAATTTATATCTACATGGCTTGTGGTTATAATTTTGCAGAATCTACGAAACTGCTTTAGAACCCCACACTCTAAAGACTGCACGATCAGCTAACTCCTATGGCCCAAATAGGAAAAAATATAACCACCACAAATAACAATATTTGTTGAGGGAACAAAAGAGAAGCAGTGGGTGAATCATAGAATAGAAGAAAACAGGATAAAGACCAAACAACAGAGGTAACAGCATATAGAGAGAGAGAGAGAGACAGCAATACTCGGTAACATTGCATTACCAGCTTCCTCAGTAACACTCCTGTCGTGCAAAATAGCAACCTTGTTTTGTCGGAGCGTTTCGACTCCAAGCGAATCTGGTAGCCAACAGTTTCACCGAGGCTCTCACCCCTTTCAGCTGATATTCGAGCTGCGACAGATATGGCAGATATACGACGTGGTTGAGTGCATATTATGTTGCAATCAGCACCGCGAAGAGATGATATTTCATCCTCTAGAATGAACTGAGGAAGCTGTGTAGTTTTGCCGCAACCTGTTTCTCCTGAAACTACCAGTACCTGAATTTGCAAATAGATTATAGTAATTCGTTGAACCATCTAAAGAAAATACATAAACAGAACGTACAAATAAGCATGTCATTGGTCAAGACAGCAAGAAACATGATTTAACAGGGTATCCACAGAAGTACAGAAAACTGAGACATTTATGAATGAAGAAGCACTTTTAAAAACTTGCCATCACAAGATACTGATATGACACGTTATAAGCAGACACGTAGTTCATTGACACTGAGATACATAGTTCAACTGAAACTTATTTCAAAAAGTTGAGCCAAGAAAGATTTCTACTTAAAGTAATTGCTTTATATTATTTGAAGCATACTTTCCGGATTAATGATTTCAAAAAAAAAAGGAAAACAAATGTCAGGTAAACACTGTTGCTATTTGCATATGTAAAAAGATAGGAACGGTAAGAAAAACATAAGCACAAAAGGTTTGAATACAAGCAACAACATCAGTCGCTCCACAACTTCTCCTTCCAAATGAACTGCCATGATTGATACTACAGCAGTTAGAAGACACCATACACAAGTTTTTCGCAGCATCCATGAGTCGCACCATACACAACTATCTCAAGCTGAATTATATTTTGATAAAAGAGGAAATTATTACGAGGAATAGAATTTACAAAAGAGGAGGACAAGCTGGCCTCCTAAAGGGAAAACAAAAAACGGAAAAAGCAAAGGAAAGAAAAGTAAAACCGCATAGAACAGACCCAACCAAAAGAAACCAAGCTAAACTAGCGCAAACTGCTGCCCAATCTCTAATCGGGTCTGACACACAGCCCACTGAAAGCCCCCAATGCCGAGGCCATAGAGATGCACGATGCTGAATTATTCTCAAATGAGACATTATAACTCCCTTCATGTAATGCAAAGGTCCTTAAGATTCTTAAAACTAGCTCAGTTATTTATGTTCCACAAGTGAAGTGAACACTCGGGCTTCCATAAATGAAGAAGACAACATAAATTCTCCACAAATTTTGTACTCTGGCGAGTAGCCTAGCATGCAACTAGTACTGGGCTGACACGAGAGATGCGTATTAAAATATAGAGCAAATGAATTCTTAATCATGTGCCATTTTATGAGAAAGGTAGATCCTGTGAAATCAGCTGCTTATTACCAGTCTATCCCAGGTTAAATTCTGTTTCTTTACAGGTCACTTGAATTTTTACCATACACCATGAACTATTCACTTACCTTTGGATGCATGTATCAAACACCAGAAGAGATGGATATGGATGTGACCAAAAAAAAAAAAAACTGCATTTAGTGTAGAACCCTACAGTTTTGGCAAGTCAGGCACCCATAGTCTCCTCATACCACCAAGTCCTGACATCAACATTTGCAGATGGTGGGAACCCTATCATTGATTCTGAAATAATTCACGTGAAGTACAAATCTTGAACCCAGGTGTTTTTGTTTCAACAAACTCTAAGGATGTGTTAGGTAGGGAGGTTTTTTGTTTGGTTTGGTTTTATTTGTATGAATTTTATGGTTTTATAATTTTTACTTCGGTTTTGGTTTATACCAATTTTACCCTTCAAAACTTTAAAAATTACATATGATGTGATGTTTGATAGGATATAAAGGTGGAGAGAGAAAGAAAGAGTGTGGAAGTTGGGAGTTGATGTGATGTTTGATAGGATATAAAGGTGAGTATAGGGGTATGTAAAATTAGTAGGTATGAAAGAGAAAATCATGGTTTTTGAAACCAACCTAGTGAACGAAAAAATTTGAAAGAAAAGTTCCAAAAACTACTCAATTGAACGGATCATAAATGTCAACAGAAAACTCTTCTTTTATTCCAGTTAGAAAATAACAAACCCGCTTTCTCACTAATATATTTTTTCCACAAGGTACGATGGATAAAAAAGAGATGCCGAAAATAGAAACATCCTAAGAATGATTGGTAATAATTTTTTTTCCCACGAGGTACAATGGACAAATAAGAGATGCAGAAAATAGAAACACTCACAAATAACCCATGAAATGTTGCTATCTGCACGGCCCATAATTATGTGATCATCAACAGTTATGCAAAGTGTGGAAAGGTGCACTTCTAATGCCCTTATGTAGAATGGTGAATGATGCAGAAGCAACAATTCCGTGAATGTGAGGATCTATCGTCTATAGCTCTAAACCATATATGTTACAAACAATTGAGAGCAATATACATATGAAGACTTAATGATATAATACTGATTTTTCGACACAATGTCTTATCTAAAGTCTAAATGATCCACCCAAAATTGAGAAGAAAAGAGAACACATACTAGAAATATGAGTGCTCGGAACAGTAGACTATGTCGTGCAATAGGGAAAAGAGGTTCACAACTATCTAAGAGAACGTATTAATACTGAGGGTTGAGATTGGACTTGTAGTTTTTCTGTGGTTTGTGCTTTTGTTTGTGGTTTTGGTACTGAGTGGATTATAAAAGGAGTAATGCTATAGAAACAAAAACAATACAAAAAGTTTTGCACAAAATGAGGTGGCATCTCATGTAAACTTTATGGACCCCACTTGTTAACTCATTTCTTAACCATCCCAATTAATCTACTTTTCATCCGCCCACTATTCAGATTAATGACAAAGGAAATTCCATTAATCACAATTCACAATCTTTTCTTTTCTCCCAAAAACCCATCTCGTCTCCAGCCTAATTTTTGCCTCCGCCACCAGTCCTTCGCCCTTACTCTCTCCGCCATAAGAACTGGGCGCTCTCTTTCTCTCTC
>JAOTQG010100938.1:0-13519 GCA_025631175.1 Iris virginica
ACTTAAAGAGTTTTTTTGGTTGAAAAGAGAGATGAATGTGGAAGAGTCACCTAGGGAACTGAAGAGTTTTTGTTTCTTGGATATATGTGAAAACTTAAATGCATGTGATATTGATATATATATAATATATATATATATAAACTGTCTATATATAGGGGTGGGGCAGTGTATGATTGTAACCTTGTTCGGGGCGGGGCAGATCACCAACCCGATCCCGACCCGAATCCGATGTCATTAAAAAAGATGCGAGAAAAACGAGTTTCCTGGGGCGGATCAGCCTCTGATTCGGATCGGGTTTCGGGAAATTGTCATCCCTAGTTGGGCTACTGAGAAAGAACACTCCAATAAGATGAGTGTAATAGAAATTGATGGATGTTTGATAAAACTAGAGAAGATAACTCCAAAGTAGAGACACTGAAGCAGTTGGCTATAGTAGAAACACGAGGAGAATCATTGAAGGGGGTATGTGCACATACAACGAAGGCCTACAACGCAGACCTCTCAGTAAGAAAGCGTGATTGTATTAATCTAAATTGAGTCAGGGGTAGGGGTAGACAAAACTAACATGTACATCCTTTATAAAAAAAATATACGAAAGGCTGTGATGTATGTGGTGACTTGTTATGGTTCAATACTTAAATGCGAAAAATGATTCAATTTAACTGTCCCCAAGTGATTGAGACAAAGGTTGAGGAGTTTGAATCTTAAATCTATTTGGGTTTGAAAGGGCTGTACCCCCTTCCAATTGGAGATTATATATCTGATCATCCTAGTTTACCAGAAAGGTGACCTGTTTGTTAAAGGAGTGTCACAATAGGGGTTGCATGGATTTTGTATTTATGAAGTTGCTGAAAGCGTTGAAGTGGATTATTTTAGATTTGGACAAGGTTCTTTGATAATACTATCTTTAACGAAAAAAATCTTCCCATTTTTCTCTTTTTAATCTATAAATCCAGCGAGGGCAATATCTTGGTAGGTAAATAAGAATAAGAGATTGACAAGTTGAAATGGTGTAGTTCCTTAATGAACGTGTTCGATGAAGTCCAAACGGAGGACTTTAGCTAAAGGGAAAAGTCTTGTTCAATGTGGGTTCTACTCAATCAACTAATCAAATGGGAGAAAACTTACGGTAAAACATCTACAATATGGCCACGATCCCTGAGGGCAAGTGCAAATATAGTTTGTTCCATGGAGTTGCCTCAAGAAAGAGCTGCTGGAATGTTTTATAGGGATCACGCTCGAGTACTGGGAGGTGGTTTTAAACTACTTTTGGCTTTCTGGAGTAGATTACTACTTTGATAAGTTATTGTTTCATCAAGAGCAACTAGTAGGCTTGTGCCCAAGGTGTAATGCACAAAAAAAAAAAAAAAAATATCAGAAACAAAAAAAATTTAAAAGGGTCACATGTTCGAAGAACCTTTCTTCATTAGATTGTTATAAGAATCTCCAAACAAGATTGTATTCCTTTAATGAGCAAACTCTGAAAATATTTCCTTAATATATTTGCATTGGTTTCGGGGTCTCTCTTTTCGTTTTGTATCATTTTTTCTTCATAGGATTTTTATTAGTTTGTGTGTGTGTGTGTGTGTGTGTGTGTGTGTGTGTGTATATATATATATATATGTAGGTTTAAGGAGTCTTACCATTTATCCGCAATTGTTATTCTTTTCTTTCTGATAAATCTTTTCTTATATATGTATAAAAATATGCCTCTCGTGGCTGTGCAATTTGACTCATCCACTTTTGTCCGAGTATGCGAACCTCTTGTAACGGCACAAGTCCCACAATAAAACATGAAAAAGTTTATGTATTTGTTTATTTGTTTTTATTTTTTTGGAGTTCCTTCGTGAGCATACCAAGCCATACACATAGATGCAACAAAAACGCACTCTTTGAAAAGTTGGATATATTATTTGCTGTCCGTTTTCCATTCTATTTCTTCCCTCCCCCGCCCAAATAAAATCAGTGTTTCAGAGTGTTACACGAGAGGAAACTGATGAATTTTAGCTGTCTAATTTATATATCAATTAGTAAATTTGTATATATTTTATACTGGTGTAAATAGTTCAATCCCTTTGGTCCCACTTCCGACAAAGATCAACTTCAGATCCAAATCCTAGAGTTAGCTTACCCTCCAATCTAAGAAGTATCTGGCTGTCCAGCAAAGAGCGGTGATTAGAGGTGATCAATGGAACTTTCTGCCATTAAGCATGACTCGCGACAAACCGGATGGTTGTGTAAAGGCCGAAGTAGCTAACCAACCTCCAAAGCTAGACAACCAGAATGTAGATGCTTTGTTCAGCCTGCTTGTGAACCTTGGCCCTAGTCAGATAGCTATATCGTGGGTCGAGACTCAAGCCCAACTCAGGTTTTGGATAACCCGTCCTGTCGTAGCAGCGTTACTTGGACTGAATGTGAAAACCGGATTTGTGTAACCTATCTCAAGTACTAGGAAACATAACTGAGTTGAGTTGATTATCATATATTGTGATAATTGGTATATTGTACTACTATTTTTATTTTTTGAGTTTCCTTATATTTTGCATCGGCAAGGGCTTTTCTTTATCAAACTGTTGTATTCTCTATCTATCTGTTGCTCATACTTTTAAAGTTCAAGTGAAAAAGCACATAAAACATTGTTGTGCTTGTTTCATTACAGGGGACTCGTGATTTTGCAAAAGAACAAATGCTTGTAAGAGAGAAAGCATTCTTGATTATTGCAGATGTTTTTAAGCGGCATGGTGCCATGCCTCTGGATACACCTGTCTTTGAAATGAAAGAAACTCTTACAGGAAAGTATGGGGAAGATTCAAAGTTGATTTATGATCTAGCAGACCAGGTATGTAGTTACGTGAAGTGAATTTGTCCTCCTTGTTTTTTTAGTCTACTTTTATGGTTGTGAGATTTTTTTTAACATACTTTTTCCTTGATGACAAGCACTTGCTAAATTAGGTCTTCCTGTATGGTTTCACTGGCTGACCTGTGAAGACGGCCCTTATATCCATAGTTAATTGGTCTGGGTTAGAAGTAACCTCGCCTAATCCTTTTTTCCGTTCATTTGATTTTTTGACGGCGGTGAGTTGGATCCATTGTGACCTAAATGTCACTGGATTGAACTTTAGAAATAGTTTACTTTTAACTGCACACATTAGACTCTTCTCAGGCAATTTTGTCTGAACCACATATCCGTCTATACTATATTAATTTAATTTTTCTGGGGACTTGTAACTTCGTAGATAACCTAAAACTCTGAACATCCTCTCTTAAAACTAAAATTAATATCAAGTTTTTTATTATGATTTATCTTATTATAAAGTTTTAGTTCTTAAATTAGTTGCATCGTGTGTTCTGCCTTATGAATATTGCACCACTCACCCCTTGTTTTCTGAAACACATAATTTTCTCAGTTGCTCTATTTCGCTCTTTACCGTGGACTTCCATGCGCTGTTCTTTTAGCTTAAAAGGGTTCATGATCAGTTATCATTCTCGAGCTTCAAGAGATCAGTAGTTGTTGTGGTCCTTTCTTTGAGATAGTGAGTTTTTCTTTTCGCATTTCTTTGGGCATTGGTCATGGGTGGCTTTCAAAGAATGCCCATTTCGGAAATTTAGGGAGAATGAAGTGCTACTTCTGTTTTTGATCTTATGTGTTTGCTTCTTTTGATGGAATCCTGTCAGTCTTTTCTTTTTTTCTTGCGTTAATATATTTCTCTCTACTTATCCCCCTCACCGCAAAAGAAAAGCATATACTCTTTCTGTGTAAAGAAAGAGAACTATGTATATTAAGGTCTTATTAAACTGAAACAGTGGAAAACAACAAAACAGAAGAAAATTATCATACCAATTCCAACAGACTGAAATAGTGACTTTAGCTGAAACTTGATCCGAAATAAATAAGGGCCGTTTTATGATTTTATCGTGTTCCCTATATTAGCAAGAAAAATATCTACTTTCAAACCTAGTGATATGCTAGAACTTAGAAGTAATCATTTGGCTGGTCCTCTGTGTGAAGACAACAGACGAGATTTGTACGTTAGCAAGGATGATGTTTGAGGAGAAAAAGTATTTGTGAGTAAAAGGGAAGTTCTATTGACCGATTCTGGTTTACCTGACTAGATGGCACGAACTAGAAAGTGGTAATTCATAAAACGTTTGGTCCTTGAGGAGGGTATATTGGGTGTTAAAGCTGACGTGAGAATTACAAAACCTCTATAATTGAAAAAGAACACATCTCTAAATCATAGATGCAAATTGAGGGGAATTGGTGTTCTGGACCAGTGGTTGGAAAACCTACATCCAAAAATTTGAGACTGAAACTGATTCGGTATGGTTTTCGTTTGCTTCTTTTTGTTCCCTAGAGGAATAGTGTTTGAGGACTGGCAGGAGCAAAAAGAGACTCGGGAGTAGTTCTGGCAGCGAAGAGAGTTTTTTTCCCTTGTTTTTGCGCATTAATTTTTATAGAATGCTATAGTTGAATAAATAATTAGGATTGAAACCTGTGATGTTTAGGGCTGAACAAGATGAGTAGGAGATGTGATTGTGTGTGGAAATCAAACGAGAGACCAAGTAGTTACACCAATTATGCCGTTGCATCACACTATCCTGTTGATGCATAGCTAATTGCTGTGCCAGTGTTCCTAATCATTGACAAAGGCCTGCAAAATCTTTGGTGTTCATGCCTCGACAATTCTGCACGTTTATATTTCATGTTTTGCATCGTTTGTAAATTAATTCAGCGTATAAGTCGTAGAAAGTTATTTGACTTAGCTTCTCTCTATGCTGAGCTTGCTCTTATTTTTTTGTTTTGTTTTTCTTTTTGGCACATTTGTAACTAGTCTGAAATTGTATACTTTTACCTTGCTTTACCGTGATGTCTTTTTATTAGAAAAATATATACATGAATCTATGGTGGATGAGAAATTGTTGGCTTCCTTGCCAAACGTGGAGCTACATCCATTCAAAGAGTTTGAATGAGATTGGATTTTGATTGACTATGTGTTGTTCTTGATTGGAAACTTTTTCTCCTGATAAGATTCTTGATTGGGAAACATAGCCACTTAACTTCTTCTAACAAGTACTTTGTTTTTATTCTCTCTCCTATTTTCCAGGGTGGGGAGCTATGTTCACTTCGATATGACCTAACTGTCCCATTTGCACGATATGTTGCCCAGAATGGTCTCACGTCATTTAGAAGATATCATATAGGGAAAGTGTATAGAAGAGACAACCCGTCTAAAGGGCGATATCGTGAGTTCTATCAATGTGATTTTGATATTGCTGGTGATGAGACAGTAGGGGCTGATTTTGAGGCTGTAAGGATTTTGACTGAATTGCTGAATGAGCTCGAAATTGGGGATTACGAGGTAATTTTACTGCTATGTGATTTTAATTGTTACCATGGTTTGCACTAAGCACCAAAGATTTCTTGACGTTTAAGGGAATTGTATTACCAACTTTCTCCCATTTGTTAGCGTATGTCTTTACATGGGGCTTATTTATTTATTTATACCCAACTTGATAGATCAAATGTTACTCGTAAAGGGTTTATTAGTTTTGAAATCAAGCTTTCCTTGTGTTCAAATAAAATAGGTTTTACTGCTGTCTGTGTGAGGAATAGCGAGTGAGTCTAGCATGTGGTCATGTCCATGGATTTAACATTTGTTTTAAATTGTGGATCGAGTTTAATGAAGCACTTCTATGATGATTCTCGTTTTGTTCAATTTCTTGTTTAATCTTGATGTGATATTTCCCTCCTCTTATCTGCAGATAAAATTGAGTCATCGCAAGTTACTTGATGGAATGCTGGATATATGTGGAGTGCCCTCAGAGAAAGTGAGGACTATTTGCTCAAGTATTGATAAATTGGATAAACAACCATGGGAGCAGATAGAAAGAGAAATGGTTAGAACTTTTTGGCCACTTATATTTATAACAGGCAGCACCATACATGCATGCATGCATACCTTCACTCATTCAAGTCATTCAATTTATAATAATGTCCTTTATTCAATTATGCTAGGTAGAGGAGAAGGGTTTAAATGGTGAGGCCGTCAAAAATATTGGTTCTTACGTGACGCTAAGAGGTCGGCCTTTGGAGTTGTTGTCTAAGCTTAAAAACGATGGCAGCAAGTTGTTAGAGAACGTTGCATCTGCTAATGCATTGAAGGACTTGGAGAAATTATTTAATGCTTTGGAGGAGGCAAGGTGTCTTGACAAAGTGGTTCTTGACTTTAGTCTAGCAAGAGGTCTTGATTATTATACTGGTGTCATATATGAAGCTGTTCTCAAGGGGGAAATGCAGGTGTTTAAACTTTCTTTTATGAAATTTTTGGTTGTCTCAAATTTAACTGGTTTGGCTGGTAATTATGTAAGAATGGACTTCATAATACAGTTTTCTTGAATTTGACACTTTAGTATGGGAGATTTCATGTACCTAATCCTTCATCCACGTGGTGTCCTATTATCTGCAGGTTGGCTCAATTGCATCTGGTGGTCGCTATGACAACCTTATCGGCATGTTCGGCACTAAGCATGTTCCTGCTATTGGTGTTAGCCTAGGTATTGAGCGTGTATTTTTAATAATGGAGCAGCTTCAGAAAGATCAAAACCAGGTTCGCAATATTACTATGGCTTGATGTATTTGTTGTTTTTGTTCTTGTTTTTCTGACGTTTCTTGTTTTGAAGGCACCCCAATGGAACTTTGCCTCCATTGAGGTGATGTCATGTAAACTGCTACAATAAGGGCTATTATAAGGCTTGGACATCACTCTTCGCATTTTGAAGGCCATATTTACGGGGACGTCACTTGACTTTTGTGGAATTTACATGATGGATCACACAATAGGGGTGTAAGTTCAAAACGCCCAAATCGCAGGCTGAAGCAAACCGAACCAAACCGATCAGCTTGGTTTGGTTTCGGTGAATGACGGTTCGGTTACGGTTCGAAAAATTTCTAAACCGCACGGTTCGGTTTGGTTTGCGGTTCGGGCACCCTATTAGTTTATGTATATATCTTTTTTCATATATATCTCTCATAGTTTCATATATATTTAAATATACCCTTTTATGAGTTTCAAAAATATATATATACCCTTTTATGTATATTAAATTATTAATATTATATTTTTCATATTCGTTGGGTCAATATAACAATTAATCCTAGCCATTGAATACCCCTAAACTTATGAATCTTAGGCTACTAGTATCAACCATAATTTTTGTTTTTGAATTTTTGTTATGAATCATATGCTATATTTAGTTTTTTTGAAAATTTACTAAATAGCCTCTAAAACCGATAAACCGAATCAAGGCGAACCGCAGTTTATGAGTTTGGTTCGGTTTGGTTTTTAAGCCTTGTGGTTCGGTTTAAGTTTGAAATTTTTGGAACCAATAGGATACGGTTCAGCGACGGTTTATAGTCTAAACCGAACCAAAACGAATCGTTACACACTTTAGTAACATTTGCCAAATTAGGGAGTGTGGTTAGAGATCCCCTCACACTTGATGAGTGGTGAAGGATGAGCTTTGATGAATCAGCATCCTGATTAGAGATCCCCTCACATTTGATGAGTGGTAAAGGATGAGCTTGGATGAATCAACATCAGTACTTAAACAACACTGTTCATTATATATCAATGGTGGTGAGAGGAAGTTGAACAGTTTTGCTGAGGTGGTGATTTGAAGTGTATTCATTGTTGATGTGCTGTAGAAAAGATAATGGGGACGGTGCTTTCGTTCTGTTTACAAATATAGCTTCTGCCTCCTGGTTTTTTTAATGTACTTCTGTTGAGAACCAATGGGGTCTGTTTTGATGGAATATTTTGTTGATGTGATTTTTGATTTTCTGGGTTTTTGAAAAAAGGTGGGTGTTTTTGTTAATGTTCACATTTCTTGTGAATGGACTAAACCCTCGTGAGAGAGAAGAGAGAATGAAGAAAAAAGAGGAGAGAGAAAAGTTGTATTGAGAAGAGAAATAGGAGGGGGGAGGTGAGGTGAGGTGAGAGAAAAGTTGTATTCAAAATAGAAAAAGGAGAGAGGAATAAAATAATGATAGGGGGTAGTGGTAAAATAGTAGTGTATGTAGGAAAAACTGGAGGTTGATTTTTTAGAAAGCTAATGTAGTGAACACGAAAACTAGTTTTTATGGTTTAAAAATGAAAAAAATAACCAAGCAAATGGATTGGTATCCTTGGTTGCACTTATGTGGACATAGAGGATGGTGGTGTTGATTGGATGATATGTGTGAAAGGTAGAGCCTCAGTGATTCTATTGGTGAAGTTGGAAATACAATAGTTAAGGAAGGTATACCCTATTAATTCACGATCCTCTCTCGGAATGAAGCATATAGTGATCACACCTATTCTGAAAAGGACGGTCTCTTCCAAAAAGAATTAAGAGAAATTGAACTACCATTAGAAGGCCATTCACGAACATTTTATGCTCGTAGGGACGGGTTCTTTATCTTTATCTTCATCAAGGTCTCATTTTGGATCTGAAATTCTCATCCCTCCTTTTTCTTTCAAATGTTGCCAAGTCTTTGGGGCCAAGATGCATTTAGGAAAATATTTGAGTATCTGTGATTAAAATTTTTCTTAGTTGCTGTTGGACCTACCTACGTAAGTGCATTGATGAGCTCATTCGAATTTTGATTGTTCTTTTTTGTAGGTTCTTAGAGCTTCCGAGACACAAGTCCTGGTTAGCGTTTTGGGGGAGGATCTACCTCTGGCAGCTCGATTGGTTAGCCAGTGTTGGGATGCGAAACTGAAAGCAGAGTTCATGGTCCACAAAAGAGTGACGAAGCACTTTGATCGAGCCAAAGAATCGAAGGTCCCGTGGATGGTAATTGTTGGCGAGCGTGAACTTAGCGAGGGAATCGTGAAGTTGAAAGATATGGTGGCCAACAAAGAGGAGGCTGTCCCGATTAGTAATTTTGTCGAGGAACTTATCAGTCGGCTAAAAGAAGGGGGATCAAGTTGAAACTAATCCCCAACCTTAGTTAAAGCACCCATCTACTTATGATGATGCAGAACTTATATACATTAAAGCTTGCCATTTTTGCAGCCCAAGTTATGTTAAACATAGAAACTCATTCATCTTAACACAAGCACTACAGTTATCTTCTACTAGAAAAGTTGTGTTTGCCTGTACAAATATTTGGTTTTCCGCTTGATTAATCTGAATTCCGGTACTAAGCTGCAGACTTTAAAAGGCTCCATTTTGATGCCAATGTGTTCTGGTCATTCTGTTTATATTGATGCTTGTCCCAAAATAAGTGTTCTGTTTTTCTAAATGAGTGTCATGTTTGACTTTTTCATCAATTTTATTAATTGTTGACCAAAATTTTTATCATAACGAATTTGTTATTATGAAATTAATACGGTTATCACTAATTTACTCAATATTTTTTACAAAGATTAAAATTTCATAATTTAAAATAAAATAATATACGTTAAATAATTATTTTAATAATAATTAAGTTTACTTCTCAAAAATTTAAAAAAACTTTCATTTAGAGATAGTACTAGGAATGTGATTTGCTATGTCTACTTTTGAATAATTCTGGAGCAAAAAAGAAATGTATATAAATTGTGGATCTTATTGCAAAATAAAATTGCACCAATAAAAATGCTCCACATACTTTTTTGTACACTTCTCCTTGTAATTATGTTGTGGCTGTAACATTGCTCCATTTTTTCTTCTTCTTTTTAAATGAGAAGTGTTCGTGATTTCCCACTTACCCCCAACATGTTTCGAACATGTGACCTAATGAAAACAGTTGAGAATCTTACCATTAGATCGCACCTCGTTGTCTTGCTATGTCATACTTTCCCCCGCTCCTCTCGCTCTCTCTCCCTCAACTTTTGATGGGCTCACATTGATTGCAGGTCCATAAGTCCAGACGATCCAAAGTCCAACGGGCAAATCCACTATTGGCAGGTCATAGTTCACAGAAATTCATCGATTCAAATCCACATGTACGATCTGTTTAGGCCGTCTTTACTAATCCTCGACCCAAGACTACCTTAACAATCTAATTAGGCCGTCGTTTATGATCAACCTCCATTGTCGATATGCCGACCTACGCAGGCCGTCTGCGCCTATACCTTAAGAAGATCGCTCCTCCTCCAAATGACGATCCCTCCAAAAATTCATTGAGTTGTTGGCGACCTATATATACTTGTAGGGCATGGTAAAGGATAATTCCACATGTCTCAAAGGAGCTAGAAGCGTACTATCGACGTGGTCCAAGATCTATGCTTATGGATAAGTGAAGGCTAACTTCTCATAGGACTATAAATACTTTCATTAGATCATATTATGAAGGTTAATCACTCTCTTTCACTAAGCATATAATTCCATACTTTGCCTTCTCCACAATAAACGCAATGCGCAATCCTGCATACCTATTGCAAGTGTGAGCAATACACTTAGTTATACACAGAACATTTGGATATTCCGCAGCTAATCTCCACGAGATACTTACTCTCACGATGGAGCATTTGAGCAACGTGCAAATCTTGCTCTTTATTTAGGTGTTATTGTTTATTCTCAGGTACGAATTCACCTGCTATACATTTGATTTTTCTTCAAGATATAACTAGAGCCACTTATCTCATGCCAAAAAAAAATAAAAATAAAAATAACTAATCTCACGCCACGTGGGGATTATCAATTCAGGAACGATAAGTGGTTCCGTTGTGTGGGCCAGTTATCTTTCTTTTTCTTTCAAAATTGCATTTTTACAAACATCCAAACTAATAACTAGACTACATAAAATTTTTTTAAATGAAAATTGTTAGTGGTTTCCCACTTATACCCAACGTGACTCGAACTTATAATATATCGAAACAGATGATACGTCTTACTACTAGATTGCACCTCATTGTCAACTAGACTACATAATCTATCACTCAACAATTCGAATCTCATACTCCCAGCTACCCTCAATGCCACCTACATTCCCAACGGGTATGGGATCGGTACATCGTGTGGAGGGAGAAGGGAGAAGGATCCAATCCAGGTTCGGGGTAAGAATTAAATATGTGCCCTCAAATTTTAAATTATCATATTACAAAAAGTAAAAAAAATACATAATAAAAATCTCTCAATTTGTTAATTTTATTATAATTTAAATTATTCTACAGTTAAAAATGAAAAAAAAAATTGTCACGTTAAATTCCATGATAAAAATCTTAAAAGAAGGAAAACATGCATTTCAATCATCATGTATTATTGAAAAAAGAAAATTAAAATAAATAATTCTAAAATCCACCGTTTACTATTCAATTGTTTGAAACTTCAAAATGTACAATAGTGCATGAAAAATAAAGCAAAGTTAAGAAAAACAGCAGCAAAATTATTGGATATTAACAGTTCGGTGAACATCGAACAAGATTACGACCTTTATATATTTTGTTAAATACCATCTAAATCGAACGACTAATTGATTGTAAATTGTTCACTTGGCGAGAAACGGATAAGATTATTCAAACATCAATTTATACTTTAAATAGAAAGATAAATGTGAAATTTGGAGAGGCAAAACTCCGACAGCGTAAACGAAAAAAGAGAAATAATTTAGAAATTTGATTTGGATAAATAGAAAGATGGATATAATTTTGACATATATCTATTCTGCATATTTATACAAAGAAAAAAAAATAGCATACATATAAATAAATGAAAAGTTTTATTTATGTCCTTAGTCAGTTTAGAGTCTAATCGGTCCATCCCAAAGCCGACCATGTGAGTAGCTTAACATAGTTTTCAGTCTCGAACTCGAACTCATTAAAGCTCGATAATTTAAATTAGAATACAAGGTAAAAACAAAGGGACTATGTCAAGGTTTGAGCAGTAATCCAAAACAATAGTAAAAGCACAACGACATGAAAATGAGTTAAACTCCTACTGCCAAATATTCCTTTGATAATACCGAGATGGGATTACAAACTAAGGAAATGAAGAACATGTTATTGCTACTCCTATCAAACTAACATGGACTAATTCCCTCTGTTTAAAGCTAAGCTAATTTGATAAAGATGACAAATGATTTTCTGGACAATCTTCATGGTTGGTAGGCTCCTCTCTTTATAAACATCAAAATGAATCTTGGTTGGATTTTGCATTGCAGATGGAGTTGTTGGAGTCCACGTATCTGTTAGATTTCTCGTGCATTGTTCGTGCCTTGGATCAGTGATGGGAATGGACTGGAATGCCCTTGCTAGTCCTGGTTTAAAGACAATTTTACCCTCTTCTGATTCAAACTAACTCGGTGATAATATATCCTCTCCTTTGCACAATTTGTAGGAAATTCGACAAAGTCAAATTTGCGCCTGTGACAAACCATTCCCCTTAAGAATAATCTTGTCCTCATGGATATGCTTTTATAATACTGACACGGTTAATGTCGCTATCCACAAATTTAGGATTACTCAACGCCTACAATGAACTAAAAAGGGGACTGCAAAATTGACCATATACTTCACCTTTACAGTTTTCAGGGGGGAAATTAGTATAATGAGCAAGAATGTGAACTAGGAACAACACAATATACGCATGCTCATCCGTCACCCCCACCCCAGTGATGAAATTTGGTTTCCACAAGCTTCTTTTCCATAATCCTTTATAAATTCTTTCATACATTTCAGTGCATCTTCTTGTAGACTTCCACGGGAATCTGAAGCAGCAGATGCAAACGCACAAGCATACCTACTAGGAAGAGCATGCTTCTTCTTGATCAATTTGATGAACTACTCCAAGATCCAGAGACCCAAATCCTTACCTCCAAGACGAGTGTCTCCATTAGTGGCAAGAGCCACAAAAAAACCTTCATGAACAATCAAGATAGTGACAACGAATGTTCCTCTATCGGGATCAAAGATGAGAATGTTCATTTCACCGTCCTTCTTGTTCAGGCCATATGCGATAGCAGTGGCAGTGGGTTTATTGATAACTCTAGCAACATTCAATCCAATAATAATGCCAACATTCTTGGTAGCCCGTCATTGAGCATCATTAAAGTATGCAAGAACTATAACAACTGCATCCTTTATCTTCTTCCCGAGGAATGCTTGAGCTATTTCCTTCATCTTGGTTAAAATTATAGCATTGATCTCTTCAGGACTGCAAACCTTAGTCTCACCATCCTTAAAATGGTGAAAGCATTTTGAATCGATGATCACGATTTCCCGATTGACAATCTTGGTGATAAATTTGAGTGTTGCATGACAATCACGACAAATCCTTAGATTCTTAATCACCTAGATCGTTGAACCATGAACAAAATTCATTACTCCAAAAGCAATAGCCAGCTTCTCATTGTAAATTCTTAGTGTCATTTCCTTCTCCTCTTTATTGACATAATGAAGATCTGACGTCATGTTGGGAACATAGCTAGCTTCATGAAGCTTTACAGATATTTCTTCTAAATACGCATAGATCTATGCATGATGCGAGGTCGCCAAGGTCGGCTCAAGAAGCGACCAAGCTGCGAGGACCGGTGACACGAGGCCGAGCCAAGAAG